>JAFFST010052865.1:129737-139160 GCA_022414735.1 Noturus placidus
ACAAATAATTAGACAGGGAGACATTAATAGACAGAGAGACAGATAATTAGACAGGAAGACAAATAATTAGACAGGGAGACATTAATCTACAGAGACAGATAATTAGACAGAGAGACAGATAATTAGACAGAGAGACAGATAATTAGACAGAGAGACAGATAAATAGACAGAGAGACAGATAAGTAGAGAGAGACAGATTAATAAACAAAAACACAAATAGACAGAGACATATAATTAGACAGAGAGACAGATAATTAGACAGAGAGACAGATATAGACAAGAGACAAATTAGTAGACAGAGAGACAGACAATTAGACAGAGAGACAGATAAATAGACAAGTGACAAATTAGTAGACAGAGAGACAGTTAAGTAGACAGAGACAGATTAATAAACAAAAACACAAATAGACAGAGACATATAATTAGACAGAGAGACAGATAAATAGACAGAGAGACAGATAAATAGACAGAGAGACAGATAATTAGACAGAGAGACAGATAATTAGACAGAGACAGATTAATAAACAGAGAGACAGATTATTACACAGAGAGACAGATAATTAGACAGAGACAGATTAATAAACAGGGAAACAGATAATTAGACAGAGAGACAGATAATTAGACAGAGAAATAAACAGAGAAAAAGATAATTAGACCGAGAGACAGGTAATTAGACCGAGAGACAGATAATTAGACCGAGAGACAGATAATTAGACCGAGAGACAGATAATTAGACCGAGAGACAGATTAATAAAGAGGGAGACAGATAATTAGACAAAGAGACAGATAATTAGACAGAGACAGATTAATAAAGAGAGAGAAAGATAATTAGACAAGACAGATAATTAGACAAGAGACAGATAATAAACAAGAGACAGATAATTAGACAAGAGACAGATAATTAGACAGAGACAGATAATTAGACAGAGACAGATAATTAGACAGAGAGACAGATAATTAGACAGAGAGACAGAGAATTAGACAGAGAGACAGATAATTAGACAAGAGACAAATTAGTAGACAGAGAGAGATTAATAAACAAAAACACAAATAGACAGACATATAATTAGACAGACAGAAAATTAGACAAGAGACAAATTAGTAGACAGAGAGACAGATAATTAGACAGAGAGACAGGTTAATAAACAAAGAGACAGATTAATAAACAGAGAGACAAATAATTAGACAGGGAGACATTAATAGACAGAGAGACCGATAATTAGACAGGAAGACAAATAATTAGACAGAGAGACAGTTAAGTAGACAGAGACAGATTAATAAACAAAAACACAAATAGACAGAGACATATAAATAGACAGAGAGACAGATAATTAGACAGAGAGATAGATAATTAGACACAGAGACAGATAATTAGACACAGAGACAGATTAATAAACAAAGTGACAGATTAATAAAGAGGGAGACAGATAATTAGACAGAGACAGATTAATAAACAGGGAGACAGATTAATAAACAGGGAGACAGATAATTAGACAAGGAGACAGATTAATAAAGAGGGAGACAGATAATTAGACAGAGAGACAGATAATTAGACAGAGAGACAGATAATTAGACAGAGACAGATTAATAAACAAAGTGACAGATTAATAAACAGGGAGACAGATAATTAGACAAATAAACAGAGAGAAAGATAATTAGACAAGAGACAGATAATTAGACAGAGACAGATAATCAGTCAGAGAGACAGATATTTAGACAGAGAGAAAGATAATTAGACAAGAGACAAATAATTAGACAGAGAGACATAATTAGACAGAGAGACAGATTAATAAACAAAGTGACAGATTAATAAAGAGGGAGACAGATAATTAGACAGAGAGATTAATAAACAGGGAGACATAATTAGACAGGGAGAAAGATAATTAGACAGGGAGACAGATTAATAAAGAGGGAGACAGATAATTATTCAGAGAGACAGATAATTAGACAGAGACAGATTAATAAACAGGGAGACAGATAATTACACAGAGAGACATAATTAGACAGAGACGGATTATTAGACAGAGACAGATTAATAAACAGGGAGACAGATAATTAGACAGAGGAATAAACAGAGAGAAAGATAATTAGACAAGAGACAGATAATTAGACAGATACAGATAATCAGACAGACAGATAATCAGACAGGGAGACATATTTAGACAGAGAGAAAGATAATTAGACAAGAGACAGATAATTAGACAGAGAGTCATAATTAGACAGAGACATTAATAAACAGGGACACAGATAATTAGACAGAGACAGATAATTAGACAGAGAGAGAGATTAATAAAGAGGGAGACAGATAATTAGACAGAGAGACAGATTAATAAACAGAGACAGATTAATAAACAGAGAGACAGATAATTACACAGAGAGACAGATAATTACACAGAGAGACAGATAATTACACAGAGAGACAGATAATTAGACAGAGACAGCTTAATAAACAGGGAGGCAGATAATTAGACAGATTAATAAAGAGGGAGACAGATAATTAGACAGAGAGACAGATAATTAGACAGGAAGACAGATAATTAGACAGGGAGACAGCTAATTAGACAGAGAGACAGATAATTAGACAGTGAGACATTAATAAACAGGGAAACAGATAATTAGACAGAGACAGATAATTAGACAGAGACAGATAATTAGACAGAGAGACAGATTAATAAAGAGGGAGACAGATAATTAGACAGAGAGACAGATAATTAGACAGGGAGACAGATAATTAGACAGGGAGACAGATTAATAAAGAGGGAGACAGATATTTAGACAGAGAGACAGATAATTAGACAAGAGACAGATAATTAGACAGAGAGACAGATAATTAGACAGAGACAGATTAATAAACAGGGAGACAGATAATTAGAAAAGAGACAGATAATCAAACAGATAGACAGATAATTAGACAGAGACAGATAATTAGACAGAGACAGATAATTAGACAGAGACAGATAATTAGTCAGAGACAGATTAATAAACAGGGAGACAGATAATTACACAGAGAGACAGATAATTAGACAGAGAAATAAACAGAGAGAAAGATAATTAGACAGAGACAGATTAATAAAGAGGGAGACAGATATTTAGACAGAGAAAGATAATTAGACAAGAGACAGATAATTAGACAGAGAGACAGATAATTAGACAGAGAGACAGATAATTAGACAGTGAGACATTAATAAACAGGGAAACAGATAATTAGACAGAGACAGATAATTAGACAGAGACAGATAATTAGACAGAGAGACAGATTAATAAAGAGGGAGAAAGATAATTAGACAAGAGACAGATAATTAGACAGAGAGACAGATAATTAGACAGAGACAGATAAATAAAAAGGGAGACAGATAATTAGACCGAGAGACAGATAATTAGACCGAGAGACAGATAATTAGACCGAGAGACAGATAATTAGACCGAGACACAGATAATTAGACCGAGAGACAGATTAATAAAGAGGGAGACAGATAGTTAGACAGAGACAGATTAATAAACAAGAGAAAGATAATTAGACAAGAGACAGATTAATAAACAGGGAGACAGCTAATTAGACAGAGAGACAGATAATTAGACAGAGACAGATTAATAAACAGGGAGACAGATAATTACACAGAGAAATAAACAGAGAGAAAGATAATTAGACAAGAGACATAATCAGACAGAGAGACAGATAATTACACAGAGAGACAGATAATTAGACAGAGACAGATTAATAAACAGGGAGGCAGATAATTAGACAGAGACAGATAATTAGACAGAGACAGATTAATAAAGAGGGAGACAGATAATTAGACAGGGAGACAGATAATTAGACAGGGAGACAGATTAATAAACAGGGAGAAAGATAATTAGACAAGAGACAGATAATTAGACAGGGAGACAGATAATTAGACAGAGAGACATTAATAAACAGGGAGACATAATTACACAGAGAGACAGATAATTAGACAGAGACAGATTAATAAGGGGGAGACAGATATTTAGACAGAGAGAAAGATAATTAGACAAGAGACAGATAATTAGACAGGGAGACAGATGATTAGACAGAGAGACAGATAATTAGACAGAGAGACAGATAATTAGACAGAGAGACATTAATAAACAGGGAGACAGATAATTAGACAGAGAAAAAGACAATTAGACTGAGAGACAGATAATTTTACCGAGAGACAGATAATTAGACAGAGAGACAGATTAATAAACAGAGAGACAGATAATTAGACAAGAGACAGATAATTAGACAGAGAGACAGATTAATAAACAGAGAGACAGATAATTAGACAGGAGAGACAGATAATTAGACAGAGACAGATTAATAAACAGGGAGACAGATAATTAGACAGTTTAATAAAGAGGGAGACAGATAATTAGACAGGGAGACAGATAATTAGACAGAGACAGATAATTAGACAGAGAGGCAGATAATTAGACAGATTAATAAAGAGGGAGACAGATAATTAGACAGAGAGACAGATTAATAAACAGGGAGAAAGATAATTAGACAAGAGACAGATAATTAGACAGGGAGACAGATAATTAGACAGAGAGACATTAATAAACAGGGAGACATAATTACACAGAGAGACAGATAATTAGACAGAGACAGATTAATAAGGGGGAGACAGATATTTAGACAGAGAGAAAGATAATTAGACAAGAGACAGATAATTAGACAGGGAGACAGATGATTAGACAGAGAGACAGATAATTAGACAGAGAGACAGATAATTAGACAGAGAGACATTAATAAACAGGGAGACAGATAATTAGACAGAGAAAAAGACAATTAGACTGAGAGACAGATAATTTTACCGAGAGACAGATAATTAGACAGAGAGACAGATTAATAAACAGAGAGACAGATAATTAGACAAGAGACATATAATTAGACAGAGACAGATTAATAAACAGAGAGAAAGATAATTAGACAAGAGACAGATAATTAGACAGAGACAGATTAATAAATAGGGAGACAGATAATTACACAGAGAGACAGATAATTAGACAGAGAGACAGATAATTAGACAGAGACATATTATTAGACAGAGACAGATTATTAGACAGGTAGACAGATTATTAGACAGGTAGGCAGATAATTAGACAGTTTAATAAAGAGGGAGACAGATAATTAGACAGGGAGACAGATAATTAGACAGGGAGACAGATAATTAGACAGGGAGACAGATAATTAGACAGGGACAGATAATTAGACAGAGAGGCAGATAATTAGACAGATTAATAAAGAGGGAGACAGATAATTAGACAGAGAGACAGATTAATAAACAGGGAGAAAGATAATTAGACAAGAGACAGATTAATAAACAGGGAGACAGATAATTAGACAGGGAGACAGATTAATAAACAGGGAGACAGATAATTACACAGAGAGACAGATTATTAGACAGAGACAGATTATTAGACAGAGACAGATTAATAAACAGGGAGGCAGATAATTAGACAGAGACAGATTAATAAAGAGGGAGACAGATAATTAGACAGAGAGACAGATAATTAGACAGAGAGACAGATAATTAGACAGAGACAGATTAATAAATAGGGAGACAGATAATTACACAGAGAGACAGATAATTAGACAGAGAGACAGATAATTAGACAGAGACATATTATTAGACAGAGACAGATTATTAGACAGGTAGACAGATTATTAGACAGGTAGGCAGATAATTAGACAGTTTAATAAAGAGGGAGACAGATAATTAGACAGGGAGACAGATAATTAGACAGAGACAGATAATTAGACAGAGAGGCAGATAATTAGACAGATTAATAAAGAGGGAGACAGATAATTAGACAGAGAGACAGATTAATAAACAGGGAGAAAGATAATTAGACAAGAGACAGATAATTAGACAGGGAGACAGATAATTAGACAGAGAGACATTAATAAACAGGGAGACATAATTACACAGAGAGACAGATAATTAGACAGAGACAGATTAATAAGGGGGAGACAGATATTTAGACAGAGAGAAAGATAATTAGACAAGAGACAGATAATTAGACAGGGAGACAGATGATTAGACAGAGAGACAGATAATTAGACAGAGAGACAGATAATTAGACAGAGAGACATTAATAAACAGGGAGACAGATAATTAGACAGAGAAAAAGACAATTAGACTGAGAGACAGATAATTTTACCGAGAGACAGATAATTAGACAGAGAGACAGATTAATAAACAGAGAGACAGATAATTAGACAAGAGACATATAATTAGACAGAGACAGATTAATAAACAGAGAGAAAGATAATTAGACAAGAGACAGATAATTAGACAGAGAGACAGATTAATAAAGAGGGAGACAGATAATTAGACAGAGAGACAGATAATTAGACAGAGAGACAGATAATTAGACAGAGACAGATTAATAAACAGGGAGACAGATAATTAGACCGAGAGACAGATAATTAGACCGAGAGACAGATTAATAAAGAGGGAGACAGATAATTAGACAAAGAGACATATAATTAGACAGAGACAGATTAATAAACAGAGAGAAAGATAATTACACAGAGAGACAGATAATTAGACAGAGACATATTATTAGACAGAGACAGATAATTAGACAGAGAGACAGGTTGATAAACAGAGAGACAGATAATTAGACAGACACACAGTCAGTGAAGAAGTGTGATGTGTATCTTCACTCTGATAGATGGCGATTGGTCACTGTGTTGTGTATGAACAGATTAATAATTGTTTCTCTCTGATTGGTTCTCTCTGAGCACAGCTCATGCGGGTTTATTTTTACATGGAAAACATGGAACCATGAGTATGAGTTAATAACATGCCATTGCACCTAATTTACAGTAACATTAATAAACGAATTTCTTTGATGTTACACGTGTTTATACGACCAAGACCTTTCTGATTCTTGTGATGAAAACAAATTCTGAAAATGACTTTATGGCATTTAAAGGGAAATAAATGTGTGCAACACAAGATATACGCTGTAGACACACAAAGGTCAGTAAGGGCTTGTGTTACACAACATACTCAATAACAGATCAATGACACTGATTCACACTCATACACACTCCATGATTAGGAAAATAATCAACTTCGCTTCATCACACACCTGTACGTCACTCAGAATTCTCCAATAACAGCATGACATGGAGTGTTTTATTCCTTTTCTACCACAGCAATTTGCTAATGATTACATTTTTGTTATTACAGAATGACGTCTTATTTTATTTATCTGTTTATAGTTACATTAAATATGAAACAAGTTTCTTTTCTCACTTACGCTATCATTTATAGCAGCTGTAAACAGTCACCTCCTGCCATAAACAATAATTAAGTATCAAACCTCTAAGAGGAAACTTGGTCACAGTAATCTCGCTTCATCACACCGCCATGCCCCAAAAGAGTTTCAGTCTCTGCTAATCAATATAAAGTAATAAAAATAATTTAAAAATCTTTCAGAAATGACCATGTGGATTAATTCTCAAATTAGTTAACATGCTTTAAAAAAAGTAAAAAGGAGAGAACATTAACAAACAAATTAAAAACATAAATAAATAATAATAAATAGTAAAATCAAATGAAGATATTATATCAGATATTATTGTTATTATTATTATTATTATTATTATTATATGATTTGCTTTTCCCAATATAATTAGTAATCACTAACAATAATCAATTGATATAAATATTAGAAGCTATGGCACATCTTAATTATTTATTTAATAATAATAATAATAATAATAATAATAATAATAATAATAATAATAATAATAATAATGTTTCTTCAGGTTACCATGGCAATGTTGTCTGTTGTTGATTATTTTCTCACAATGACCTTACTTTTCCAAGTCCATGAGAATGTGTCCCAAACCACACACACTATTGATCATAAACACTATCACAGAACATTACTCTGGTATGTCGCCATCATCTGTGGGCGTGTTTATGATCACTGAGGTTTTTGGACTCCAGTAAATAAAAAAAAGCCAGAAAAAAAAACTGCTAAGAGGACACGTGGAGAGAGACACACATAGAGACAGAGAGACAGAGAGAGAGACAGGGGCAGAGGGAGAGAGGTGCTGTCACACCCAGGCGAGAAATGTACACCGGTTTCATTCCATTCTCTCTCTGTGTGTGTGTGTGTGTGTGTGTGTGTACAGGAGTGCCTTTTTGCTTGAGTCACATTAAGGAAATAAGAGGACAGAGATGGCAAGTACGTACACACACACACACACAGAGAGAGAGAGAGAGAGAGAGAGAGAGAGAGCAAAGTACAAGTAAGCAAGTGGAAATAGAGTTTAATGCCCTTTCATAAAGTGAAGTCTGCTTCACGGTTCCATAATAATAATAATAATAATAATAATAATAATAATAATAATAATAATAATGTGTGTTTACCTGTGCAGGTGTGTGTGCTTAAATCCTTCCCTGCTCTAAGTATGTAAACTCCTCGGCATCATCCCAATCCACACCGCACCCCCAATCCACCCTAAATCCTTAAATCCAATAAAGTGTAGTGAACAAATCTAGAGCACGTCCACCAAGTTCACTTGCTTCACACAAGTCTCATAATCCGAAGGGGTTTGACACAAAGCGTGTCTCTTCTCTGTCTCTGCATTCTGAACACACAGACACACGCGCACACAGCTGTTCTGAGTCGTCCCGCTGTAGGTTTGCCCCGCCCACATTCGGTCTGATTGGAGGAAGTAGTGTGAAACTCCGCCTAAACGTGTAACAGTAAGATCTCTGAGCTCCAGCAGTATACAGTATATACATCACTGTTTAGTTCATATGGATGCTTTGAGTCCCAGTGAAGAAGGCGTGGCCACAGATTGTGTTCCTGTTATCATTCCCAAGTGGATTGATTTCCTCTAACAGCACATCCTGGGATGTTTTCTTCATCTTACATGACAGCAATTTGCCATAATTTAAAAAAATTATTATTTTTTTCCCCTCTCTCTATTTATAACTACACTGAGTGTTTGTGAAACAAAGCGGAGACTCTGACATTGGAGACCCCTTCCATAAATGATAAATAAACGTCTCCTTACACAAATTAACGATTACACATGATTTTACCTCTCCGGGAACCGTCACCTTATCGTGGTGGAGAGGTTTGAGTGTCCCTATGAACCTGAGGGCTGTGTTGTCTGGAGTCTTGTGCTCCTGGTAGGGTCTCTCAAGGTAAAGTGGTCTCAGGGGAGGGGCCAGACAAAGAACGGTTCAAAGCCCCTCATGAATAAAATTAAAAGAGGAGGAGGTACCCTGCCCGGAGGAAGCCCGGGGCCCCCGTCTGGAACCAGGCCCAGAGGGAGGGCCCGACTGCGAGCGCCTGGTGGCTGGGTTTGCCACGGAGCCCAGCCGGGCAAAGCCCGAAAAAGCAACGTGGCACCCCCTTCTCCATCCTATGGGCCCACCACTC
>JAFFST010052867.1:48370-69073 GCA_022414735.1 Noturus placidus
GGTTTGGATTTTTTTTCACCTTTAATAATAAACACCTTCATTTAAAAATTGCATTTTGTGTTTACTTGTGTTGTCCTTGACTATTGTTTAAATTGGTTTGATGTTCCGAAACACTTAAGTGTGACAAACATGCAAAGGAACAGGAAATGAGGAAGGGGGCAAACACTTTTTCACACCACTGTATAGCACATTTGCACAAGTGCAGCACTAGTAATGAGAAGAGTCTCAAAGTCATTCAATTTTAAGAGTGACCAGGTTGTGTAATTTAAGAGAAGTAGGAAACCAGCATATAGAGGGCAGCACAGAGAGGGGGTAGGTGTGTGTTTGCATAGTAATAATGTCATATTGGACATTGTTTATGATTGAGTTAGAACTGTAGAGATGCACCAGTTGCATATAAGCTGTTGTTTTTCTACGTTCACTCTCACTGCTTTCAACTTTTGCTATATAACATCAGTGACTATAAAACGAAATCCTCTCTGACATCTTCCAGTTGGAATATGATCAAGAAGAATATTGGAACAACATTAACTTCTCTCTTCCTTCTGCACAAATCTGAGCTGACAGACAGAGAAGCAGAAAGAGAGGAAAAGATAAATAGGATTGCATGAAGAGGAAAAAGTTAAGTAGTTTCTTCTCCTGGCTGTTGCAGGGCTGATCTTTTGATGCATTGGGTGTGTTTTTAAGTAAGGGGTAGGAGTTGGATTCTCTGAGCATTTTGGGGAGAACAGGGTGTCCCTTTCAGGTCTGGTTGGTCCGCCCCCTCCATTAGAATACCCTGCACAGACCTCCGGGTCCCTAAATGCAGTCAGTGTGGTGAATGGAGAACTAGACGTGGAGACTGCAGAACATACCGGCAACATGAGAGTGCTGCTTTCGGTCCTGTGCGTTGTTCTGGCCCTGCTATGTCTGCCTCAGGCAAGCCATGGAGGTAAGACAGTCTCTCAGAAATAACTTTTAATCAAAGCCACACTGAAGCTCTGTCTGAAATCATACTTTTCACTTTTCTGTCTGCAAACTTTCATTTCCACACAGTCTTAGCTACAACTTACACAAGACTGCAGCTGCATATACTGTTTATTTCTTTTTTTTTCCTTCTGCTTACTCTCAGATGAATTATGTGAAGTTTGAATGGACTACAGGCAGCACTATGTGTCTGTGTCCATATACAGTATGTGTTAGCGCACTATGAAGTGTTGATGCTTAGAGACTAAGGGAATGAAAAGAATAAAGTAATAATGAGAGGGGTGTAAGGTGAGTGCGAATGGTGTGCACTTATGTCTTGGAGGTGTGCAAATATGAAGGTGAAATCAAGGTGTCGGAGTTGGCAGGAGGTGCCTATGAAAGGCTTATTCATCCGCACAGGGGAAATAGAAAAAATAAGAAGAAATACAATGCTGCCATAGTACTATGTGTAATTCATCTCTCTCCCATTAAGTATGGGGTTTTTTTTCAAGCATGGGTTTAATCATCAGCCTGGGTATGGGGGTTGAGGGTAGTGCGTGAGGTGGGTGGGGGTATGTGTGTGTGTGGGGGGGGGTAGCTGCGGACATCCGGCAAGCTCTTAAGGGTGGGAACTCCATCATAGCCAACAGTTGTGGCTTGCAGGCTGAATGAAGAGATCCTTTGAGAGCTGCCTGAGGAGCACAGATCTCTACTCAGTCCACTCCGACATGAACGGCTCTCGGATGTCTTCACATCTTCAGAGTGACTGAAAGCTACATTTCAATTCTAAGGAAATCTAACAGGGTATCAAAGTGAACTTTATCAATTCGGGCTTCAGCTCATTAAGTTGGCAGTGGACCGAAGCTCAAAGAGATTTCCTGTCGGGCAGCAGAGTGAAAGTCATTTTCATCACTTAGTCATTGTTCTAAGGGTAACTAAAATCTTTCTGGGGTTAAGAGACCTATATAGGGTCTGTGTGCTGTATGTGTGGCTCTGTTCATGAATCCTTAGCTGTCTTGGGAACAAATGAACACTTCATAAAACACCTGGAATGTGTGAAAACTCAAAATGACCTCACCTCCTCGAAATTGTTTATATCCTTACTGCGATGCCACATGAACATCATCTAAAAAGCGTTGGAATGAGATGCAGAGCTCCTGTGAGGGCTGTACTCTCAGCTAATCCACGATGCCTGGATATCAGCCCAAGACAGCACGGGTGTGGCCATCAAATACAGCACTTGGAGCCCATATATGTGTGTATGTGTGTGTGTACTAAATTGCTGTCTGATTTGCTGTTGAATGTTTATATGTCATGAGTAAGTGCTGACATTTGCTCATAGAAAAATTTGTCTTATTGATGTCAAATTGTATATGCATTTCTATTTCAGCTTATATTCATGATCATAGACTGTAAATCACCTGGCATGTGTTCACACGCAACCTGAAGTGAAGTTCTGGTCGAATAAAGAGTTTTGTATAATTTTATATTACAGTGAAACGTTATGTAACTCTGAGCAAAGCCCAGCTCCTCTGTCTCCTCTCAGTTATTCCTTTGCTATGTCACTGCAGAAACACTTGGCACAAACAAAGTTTCTGCAGGCAAGTTTTTGAGGCTATACAAGGAGTGTCTGAGGGGAGAAAGAGGCAGCGGTGGGGAAGGAGAAAGAGACATTGGGCACTTGGCAGGGTAAAAGTGTTAGCATAACTCTACGTAAGCCAATAAACTACATATCTGCAAACATTAGGATGTCACTACATAATCATTGAATAATTGTGAAGTGACTAGATTAGTCTCTTGATCTAGCATGTTAATGTGCACGCACCCACAAACCAGACATTAAGAGCAAATATTTACAGGTCCATTTATCTTTACCAATCATAAACCATGCTGCAGGCTCTCTCGTATTGCTCATGCATATATGGAAGATGTAGCCTTATGTCTAATTTATAAACGTTTCAGATTGCAGATTGTTCCCGATGCTTGTGGCGACTTTCTGGATATAGATGCAGTGTGGCATAAACAGCCTTTCCCAAAGTGGATGCTGAGCTCAATGTCACAAGAGATCAGATTACATTTAAAAATGTCAAAGTTCTCAAATAAGCCATTGGACCCTGCATATACAGGTTTAACATAAATATAGCTGATATTTTGCCAGTGATACACATCACATCAGTGCAGTATAGCAGTATGGTGAAGTGGATTGGCACATCCATGTGGTGTCAGTGAATATTGGTTGCAAATGAACCTTAATGTGTCGAGCTTCATGACGGTGCATATTACTCACCCCTCTGAGTAAGACACGCTTCAGTCTGTTGCTGTGGAGAAAAGCAGTGGTGCTATTTGTTGGATTTTCTGATTCACCGTCATGTAGGGTTTTGCATATAGGTGTGGTTTGTGAGTAAATTGTCTAAAACTGACAGAGCAGTTAAAGGAACATAAGAACGTTCTGTGCATATATTGGAATTCTCACATTTTTCCCATTTATTGACTTGGGTTTTTTTTTTTTAATTCAGTCCAAGTATACGTGTGTGATTGAGATACAGTCTGACTGATAAATTTACTTCAATTAATTAGTAACTTACAACTTATTGTATTGAAAATATTAGGGTAAATACATGTATAAAAATGGAAAATGAGAAAGAAAGAAATATTTTCCGAT
Organism: Noturus placidus; assembly: GCA_022414735.1. NCBI lineage: Eukaryota > Metazoa > Chordata > Actinopteri > Siluriformes > Ictaluridae > Noturus > Noturus placidus. The sequence goes on from JAFFST010052867.1 coordinate 51,978, forward strand.
AGTGGAGAATTTGTACCATTGATAACTGTTTACTCAGATACTCTGAACGGGACGCTGTTGGAAAAAAGGTGCAACAATACACTCTGGTCACGATTCGATCGTAATATCAATGACCTGTTTTTATTTCTGAATCATAAACAATGCTAAACAATGTGTCTTTTTATCTATATAAAACTGAATCATTAAAAAATTACTGTGAACAGCTATTTAATATTGTGAACAAAATAAAAGTTCAAAATAAATAAATACACATAGAAATTCTCCCCAAAAGTTGATTGAATAAACAAAGTCTCTGACCTGGGGAAAATTTAAGCAACTGGAACGTTATGCGCTCTGTACAAATGATGCCTAAGGCATCATTTGTACTGGAAATAGAGTGCCAAAGTCGGCTAAAATGCCCAGCTTCTGCAGCCTCTTCCTCGGACACTGTAGATTGTAGTGGTGTCATTATGTATGTGACTTATAACGCTTATTGTCCATCATGATGTCCATTGCTAGTGTTTTCATCGATGAGCTGAAGCTGTGACAAAATCCCAGAAATTTGGGTACTACAGGCTATTAAAGTTATTTTCTGCATCAAGGCAAATAGCAGCAATTTCTCCTATCAAACAATCAAGCTCAAAGTGCGTGACTGTTCAACTGTTAAGCGTTTCTCCCACAGGATCTCTTTTAATGGTTCACATTCAAAACAGACTTGTGGGGATTTTTCTGAGATCATGTAAAATGTAGAACAGCTAGCGAGTGAAAGGGAGAGGATTCCTTACTGAATTGAAAATCACATAGAACCAGGTGTTGGAAACCTTGCATGTCTAGAGCTCTGTTACTGAAAGAATGCTGTGGGGAAGCATATAGCATCAGCCACACACACACAGAGAGAGACAGAGACAGAGAGAGAGAGACAGACGCTGGGTGTGGCACTCAGAGGCTGTGTTTGTACTACAGCTAAATACATATGTCAGGTCACATTCTGGAGTTTAACACAGACCCAGTTCTCATACAGCATGACTGCAAACAAGGTAATAACAGCTGTATTCTCTGCTGCTGCTGTTCTTCTTATACACCAAACCAATCTCATGGAAAAATTCAGAGAATCTTGATAGGTAACACGTCACTGGATTTCAGGCGTGAGAATTTTTTTGCTAACCCTATTCCTAACCGTAACTTGTGAGAAATCTTACAAGCTAGCATGTGTTACTTAAGCAATATCACATGAGCAAGAGGGCAGTTATACCAAATATCGGCTGTGATTCTCTGATGATTTGTTTATTTTTGCTCCGCTAGTGGAAATAGATCCAATAGAAGCCACTCACAGCTAGCTGGCTAGCGATCTCATTGATTTGTGCATTCCCATTAAAAGGTGCTTCTAGTGGAATTGCCTTCCCTTTTTCCTTTTCATCTTTATTTGACAAGTTTCATATATTAAGGCGACGTCCACATTAATCTGGATGAATTTCAAAAGGCATTTTTTTTCTACGTTTTGGCGTTCTGTCCAGCCTGAGATGGCATTTTTGTCCACTGACAACTGAGTCGTCAAAAACGCTTTCACAAGTTGATTAAATTTGTAGTGTGGTGTAGTTGTTGTGTGAACTGGGAGAACAGAGATATTCAAGAACGATAGCATATTTTTAGTCATGTGACATGGTCTTTGACCCATTCAAATCAATTAAAAAAAAAAGATAGTGGACGATGTTGTACTGCAGTTGTGCTTACTGTCACGGTGAGGTTGGATGAAGCGGAAACAGGCGCAGACTGGCTTTTGCATATTTATTTGGGTGATCTCCAAAACAACACAAAGACAATACAGATACTCTACCCTAAAAGAAGGACTATAAACAAAAATACTCCAGCTAATAAACATGAAACAAAACCTACTTCTCAGGTGAATAAACAAGGAACAAAACCTACTTCTCAGGCGGATAAACAGGGAACAAAACCTACCTCTCAGGCTGACTTCGAAACACGGTAACAGGAGTCTATATATACACACACACAACGAAAGACAAAAACTACATGCTCTACCAGCACTATATACCCCCCCCCCAGTGCTCATTAACAAAACAAGAAACAGGTGCCGAATCCATATGACCCAGAGTGAACCCATGTGACCTGCAGTGGCTGATGGGAAATGGAGTCCACCGGCACACTGGGGTGGAGACACATAAAGTCCAGGTGCTAAGGATAGTCACTGCCAGTGTTCGGCCACCAGAGGGCGCCAGAACCATCCAAGGTGCAGTGCCACACCTGGCCAACAGGGGGAATCGTGACACTTACTATCCAGTTTGATAGCTTTGTTAAAGATTACCAAATCTATACTATCTTCTGCAGTGACTGAAAGGCTTATCAACACTTTTGTTTTTTCTCGCATTGATTACTGCATTATACTTCTTGCTGGGGTTCCTAAAGCCACACTAAATAAACTGCTGCTAGGATCCTGATTGGTGTCAGGAGAAATGAACACATCACTCCAGTTCTGAAGTCCTTGCACCGGCCCCATCAGGTTTCGCCTTGATTTTAAAATCCTTATGCTCATGTATAAGGCACTGCGTGGTCTGGCCCCTCAGTATCTGTCAGCGCTTTTAAATTTATATACTCCCAAGCATCATTTGCGGTCCTCTCGAGCTGGTTTACTGGCTGTCCCACAGATACAGCTGTGATCTGTAGAAGACAGGGCTTTCTCATCTTGTGCTCCTGGACTCTGGAATGCACTTCCTGCTCAAATTAGAGATGCACAGAATTTCAGTACTTTTAAATCTGACCTAAAAACTCTTTTTTTTTTCAGGTTAGCTTTTTCCTAATGGCTTTAACCATTTTTTTTATTCACGTCTGTTTTTTGTTTTTATCTGTGTAATTTTTTTTCTTGATATTTTCTTATTGTGTAAAGTGGTTTGAGAAGCTGCTTTAAAGTTGCTATATAAAAATAAAGTTAATAATAATAATAATAATAATAATAATAATAATTATTATTATTATTATTATTATTATTATTATTATTATTATTATTATTATTATAACTTTGTACTACCTTTGCTTTACATTTTTAAATAAACGCCTGAAAGAAATGACTCAGGCCAAAGAGTCTTATGTTTTACGCATGTGCAGTACAGGGATATAAGCAAGCAATTTTTGGAAAACATCTAAAATGTCAATGTAGACGAAGAGCGTATATACAGTAAATGAAAAATGCAGTTTTCAGATCTATCCGAATAATGTGGACGTACCCAGAAGTCAGAAGTTATATTCATGAAATATGCCATGTTGACATGTCTGCTAGTGATGTTGCTAACACTACTGTAGTAACTCTACTGCAGTAACTCTACTGTATTAACTCTACTGCAGTAACTCTACTGTATTAACTCTACTGCAGTAACTCTACTGCATTAACTCTACTGCAGTAACTCTACTATAGTATTTTACTGCTGCAACTCTACTGTATTAACTCTACTGAAGTAACTCTACTGTATTCTCTACGGTATTAACTCTACTGCAGTAACTCTACTGTAGTAACTCTACTGCAGTAACTCTACTGAATGAACTTTACTGTAGTAACACTACGGTATTAACTGTACTGTAGTAACTCTACTGCAGTAACTCTACTGTATTATCTCTACTGTAGTAACACTACTGCAGTAACTCTACTGTATTAACTCTACTGCAGTAACCCTATTGTAGTAACTCTACTGTAGTACTCTACTGCAATAACTCTACTGCAGTAACTCTTGCAGTAACTCTACTGTAGTAACTCTACTGTATTAACTCTACTGCAGTAACTCTACTGTATTAACTGTACTGTAGTAACTCTACTGCAGTAACTCTACTGCAGTAACTCTACTGTATTAAATATACTGCAGTAACGCTACTGCAGTAACTCTTGCAGTAACTCTACTGCAGTGACTCTACTGTATTAACTCTACTGTAGCAACTCTACTGTTGTAACTCTACTGTAGTACTCTACTACAGTAGCTCTATTGTAGTAACTCTATTGCAGTACTCTACTGCAGTAACACTACTGTAGTAACTCTACTGTAGTAACTCTACTGCAGTAACTCCACTGTAGTAACTCTACTCTATTCAATTCAATTCAATTAAATTTTATTTGTATAGCGCTTTTTACAATAGATATTGTCTCAAAGCAGCTTTACAGGAATATAAACACAGTATACACACAGTAAAAGTGAGAAATTATCCCAACTGAGCAAGCCACTGAGTGGCGACAATGGCAAGGAAAATCTCCCTAAGGTGTTTAAGAGGAAGAAACCTTGAGAGGAACCAGACTCAGAAGGGAACCCATCCTCATCTGGGTAACAACAGACATTCTTAAAGAGACAATTATTGATCGACATGTAATCTGTTTGGTTTAGAAAAAAGCCTTTGCCCCAGCATTCTGGACTTGGAGTAGATGAGAGCTCCATCCAGAAGTAGGACCTCCGAGACCGATCATGCAGGTCTGGAGATTAGAAAGGACCAGGATCTCCAACATCTCCATAAACTCATGTGTAGCTCGGCAAAAGGAGAGAGGGAGAGAAAATTTTGTTAAGACTGGGAATTAGCATAATAGAAAGTCTAGTGAGGGTAGGCTAGAGTGAATAAATACATTTTAAATCTAGACTTAAACAATGAGACTGTGCCTGAGTCCCGAAAACTAAATGGAAGACTGTTCCATAACTGTGGAGCTCTATGAGTGAAAGCTCTTCCCCCTGCTGTAGCCTTTGCTATTCGTGGTACAGTCAAATAACCTGCATCTGTGGATCTAAGTGGGCGTGGCAGATCATAGAAGACCAAAAGATCGCTTAAATACTGTGGTGTGAGACCTTTTAGTGCTTTATAGGTTAATAATAGTATTTTAAATAGTATTTTTACTCTATTAACTCTACTGCACTAACTCTACTGTATTAACTCTACTGCAGTAATGCTACTGCAGTAACTCTTGCAGTAATTCTACTGTAGTAACCATTTCAATTGGACTGTTGCTAGACTTGGATTTTTACATAATGAACACAGACAAGTGGAGTGATACAAACAGTGAAACATCCCATTGCGATTATACTAAATACAATATAAACATTCAAACGCCACTCCATCAATCAAATTGAATTGCAACCGTAAATATAATGTAGACAATTGTAGATAATGTTTTTGGAAATGTTTGCATGCATTTTAGCCTTAATATCAAACAAACAAAAATTATAAATCATACATTTCAGAATATAGTTAAGTATTCTTATCTAATGGAGGATTCTACACTCTGGGAGAATCCTTAATGCTTTTATGTAAAAGTATAAGAGAGGAAACGTGCAGAAAGATGGGCTGATAAATGCCATGCTTCTTGAGAGCACATTCCTTTGAATCATTATTACGATGGTGCGATCCTCTAATTGTGAAGATAAATGTTAATGGTGTATGACCAGAATGCACCACTGATGGCTGTCTGTGCTCTCCTGGACAATTAAATGTCAGGCTGTGTTATGGCTTTGTTTCCATCTAACTGCAACTGTAACAAGATTAGGAAGGTAATTTATTAGTTATGGTAAGTAACACAGCTGCTGATGCTGTTGAAATCCCACCAAGTGAACCAACTTTCACTCACCAACAGGAGATGGATGTGAGGATAACAGCACATCATACAAAGGTAAATTATTTCCCCCGCTACTAATAAGGAAACTGGGTCATCTCCTGGCATTCTTATTCTCTCGAGGATTTGTTGCAGAGCAACAGCATCATCACATCGAACAGCCTGAGGCATAGTTATGCTAGTTGCTTGAAAATGATTTAGACAGTGGTCATGGATCTGTTTTCTTTGACACCGTATTGAATCTCGGACTGCCTTCAGAAATGTAAATAAGTGTTCCAGCTCTGATCAAACAGTAATGGCTATGCTGCTGTTCAGGATACTAACACACACAGTATCTGTACTGTAAGAGGTTACCTCAGGTTATGAAAATGTTCTCATATCTCTCTCGCACAAAATTGCAGTATAGAATTCTAGTTAGATATGCTTCTTAGATTAGTCTAAATGCCAATCTAAAACCACTGTCATATGAATTAGTATGAAGGGCAATCGAGTTGCTTTCCATTGGGAGCAATGCCCAGCTGTTAGAATATTTAACTAGCAGTGCTTGTTCCAGCACAAATCTGCACTGGAGGATAAGGTGTTTTGAGAGGTTTGCCAATATCTTTTCACATGGTTGCTCCTCAGAGACAGAATGGAGCTATGGAAAGTGATGGGCTTCTGACACCGTATATATTATTGTATAGAGTACACTCTGGATAAATATAGTTGAAGCAGAAAAGAAAAAGAAAAAAAAACACTGGCTCACAGGCCGTTGAGAGGAAACAGTTGTGGAAAGGGTCCCTAGATAGTGTGCAATGGGAGCCAGTGTACACAATGAATCCTGTATTCATGGCCAGAGTCGTGTCGTCATTGAGATTGTATGAGGGCTTAAAATAAACCAAAGGAAATGGCAGGCTGCATGCCCGGCGTTGAGGAGGACGAGTTGCTGAAATGCCTCTGCGCGTCTGCTTCAGGCGTTAGTGGCAAAGCAAGCTCTCCTAGAGACAGACAGCTACTTGTGCTACTTATTATATATGTGCCAAGAACTGATAAGGCTTGATTTGGGCTGGTTTTAAATATGGCTGCATGTGGCAGAAGCACCATGCATAACATCATGCATATACAGTCCAAGAGCGTCAATTAACATCAGAATGAGAAAAATGTGATCTCACTGACTTTGACCATTGGGCTGGTGTGAGTATTTCAGAAAGTGCTTATCTCCTAGGCTTTCACGCAGTTCTGCAGGCTGATGAGAGAGGTCAGATGAGAATGAACAAACTGGTTCAAACTTACAGGGAGTCTACGGTAACTCCATTAACCACTCCTTACAACTGTGGAGAGCAGAAAAGCATCACGATATGCCAAACCTTGAGCTGGATGTGTTACAAAAGCAGAAGACCACATCAGGGTCTACTCCTGTTAACCAAGGAGATTTATAAGGAGATTTTTTTTTTTTCAAAGAAGTTAGTGTGAGCTTGATTGAGTTTAAATGTTTATATCACCTCGCATAATATCCGCAGTATTTTATGATAAATAGCCTATTTTATTATACAATCTGTCGAAAGTATTGTTTGATACACAGACATCAAATTGAGAGCCTCGTATTGAATAAGATGATACAATATGCCATATTGTTACACCCGAAATATTAACACCACCATCAGGGGTTAATATCCCCTGAATCGATACTATACCAGGTTCCGGTGGGTTAATTAGCAAGCAAGTCCAAGGACCTGCATAGACTTGCATTTATTTATGTGCGCACCTCTTCAATTCACCTGTAATGGATTCAGGACCAAATGTACACACATAAGGAGACAGTAGTGTAGTGAAATGAATTTGTGAGTTAAAAGTTGCTGTGACGTGGCGGAAATAGTCAACTACACACCTGCCAAAAATCTCAAGACTAAGATGATGTGTTGATAAATGAATTCATAAGTTAAAGTTCTCAGAGTAAATGGATTGAGACATAGAGTATAGTTATGTGTACATGTAAATGTTGCACACATTAAAATGAAAAATGCATGTGTGGGGTGAGGTAACTTCTTTATTTGTTTAACAATTTGTCGGATGGTCCTGTAATTAATGACAATAACATATGATGAGAGAACAGACTTCACGCAGCGACAGTGCAGCTCAACACTCAGAGTAGTGACATTCTAACTCTCTCACAAAATCAACCCAAACAGTATGTACACAGATTAAACAGAAACTAAACGATATCATTGCCTATGCTTTGTGACTATGCCACATTTCAACACAGATAAATACAGAACCTAACAGTCTGAGCAGTACTTCAAATGTTTTGGCTTTACCTACTTCACGCATGTTAGCCTTTGCCTATTTAGCGCTGCGGCTAACCTCTTAATGCTAAACCAGAAATCTTTTATTACTGGGGCTTACAGCCAACTTCCCCATGTAACCCATGACTCATCTAACACTCAAACTCACTATGTTTACTCGGTTCATATTTATTTGCTTACCTGTAATTAATTACATTACATATTAATTGTGAGAGAACAGACTACACGCAGCAACAGTGCAGCTCAACACTCAGAGTACTGACATTCTAACTCTTTGTTTTCGCGGGTGTTTTTCCCCTACCACTGCTCATCAGCGTTCTCTAATGGTATAAGTACCTAATCTTCTTTCTGTCTCTTAATATTTTAATGGTAATTGTTGAATCATTCTAACAGCAAAAAATACAGGCATCCAGTATTACTGCTTAGTGTCCATACTAATAGCCAAAATAATATGGTGGGTGTCTTCTTATAAACCGTTTCCTCACACCCTCCCCACCACAATGTAATGGCGACCTGCCATTCGGCACTTTCTGGACCAAATTAGAAATCTTGCATTATCACACCACAGAGGTATATACATAGACTATAACCAAATAGGAGTCAGACCAACAATACTGTACTGTAACCAGTAACCCCTATCGCATTTATCTCCTGTTCATGCCATAGGTATGTAGCAGCTGTCATTGTGCACGATGGCAACCCACCACCATCTCTGTCTTTAACACGGGTATCTGTATCATTACTGAGTTCTTTTAACAACAGGATAGTCTAGCATCTTCCCCTTTATACTGTGATGGAAACCTTGCTGATGTAAGCAAGTGTCAGGTGCCTAGCGGCAAAACAATATTAATGGTAACTTCTTCCCTTTACAGATAATAAACACAACTTATTTATAACATAAAGAACAAATACATGTTTTCTATCGATCAGCCATCGTGGGCTGTCCCAATCTATGGTAAGTAAACAACTTCTTTTGTTTTCTTATTCTCAAAGGATATTGTCTTTCTTGGACAGGTGGATGGTCAGTCTCCTCTTGGTCACTGTCCCTATATGGCTCATCTTCCGATTGAGGACCTAGTAATTCCCTGTGCTGCTCCTGCCCACTCTCCTTTTCATTTGGTGGTACTAGTCGTTCTGTGTGATTCTCCCCAATCAGATGCTCATCTCTAGCCACTCCATTGTCTGGATCCCACCGGGATGCGTCTGCACTCCAATGACCCTCGACCTCTTTGCTTGGCGTGTGTCTGATGATGCATCTCCAGTCGTCCTCCTCTTCTGAGTTCTCTTCTTGTTCCCTGTCCTTTTGTTCTTGATGATTTGTTTTCTTCATTACCTTACTAGGTTCAGTAGGTACCTTTGCCTTTTCTAAAGGTAGGAAGTCACATGGCAACAGCAAGTTTCGGTGGATTACTCTAATTCGTCCTTGACCATTCTCAGGCTTCAGTTCATACACCAGACTGTCAGGGTATTTCCTCTTAGTTATGACATAAACTTGATATTTCCAGAATGATCTCAGCTTCCCTGGCCCTCCTTACTCATTCATATTGCGAATTAGCACTCTGCCTCCAGGTTCTAGGTACACTGTAGGCCTTCTTATCATAGAGTGTTTTCCCTCGCACCCCCTCTTTGCAGGCCGATTCTGAAGCTAATCTGTAGGCTTTCTCCATTCGGACTCTCCATTTGTCTGCATACTTTTGGTGGGAGGAGCTTTGATCTTTAGCTGTTAAACCAAACATGAGGTCAATTGGGAGTCTTGGGTTTCGACCAAACAACAGGAAGTAGGGAGCATAGCCTGTAGCCTCACTGCAAGTACAGTTAAACGCATGAACAACGTTGTTCAGGGGAGTCTTCCAGTCGGCTTTAGCTGCCTCCGTTAGGTTTCTGAGCATAGACAGTATCATCCTGTTGAAACGCTCTACCTGCCCATTCCCCTGTGGGTGGTAGGGTGTAGTGCGGGACCCTTTGACTCCACTATATTCCTCCAGCTTGGCAAACAGTTTGTTCTCAAACTCTCTCTCCTGGTCGTGATGGATTCTTGTGGGAAATCCAAATCTCAGACCAAAGTCTCCATATATCTTTTCAGCAGCCGTTTTTGCAGTCTTGTTCCTGTAGGGGTAGGCCTAGGCGAACCGTGTGAAATGGTCCATAATGACCAGAATATATTCATATCCTCCCTTACACTTCTCCAAGTGCAAAAAGTCAATAGAGACCAGTTCAAAGGGGTATGTGGTCACAACATTAGTGAGCGGAGCTCTTGTTGGTTTATTTGGTCACTTATTTTTCAAACAACTGCATACCTGAGTGATGTAGTGTTCCACATTCCTCTGCATGTGAGGCCAGTAAAAGCGGTCCCTTATAAGATGCAATGCCCTCTCAACTCCCAGATGCCCCATATCCTGGTGTAGTTCCTTGTAAACCAGCTCATGGAACTTTGTTGGTATGACCAGTTGAGATCTATTTGCTGTTTTCCGATACAACAGTCCCTCCTTATCAACATGTAGTCTTTGTCTTTCTCTTATCAATGCAGCTACCTTGTTGTTGCAAACTTGTTCTCCTCTTTTGGGCCACTGTTTTGAGATCATATACTGCAGGACTTTATTGGTCACTGGATCCTCTCTCTGGCTCTTCACCAATTCATGTCTGGGTATTTCTGCTACAGCTGGTTGCCACTCACTGTCGGTTAGCTCACTGGACACAGCCATGGTTCACGTTCCTTGAATTGAACAGCCACAGCTTGAGTCACACTGTTTATGACCTCCTGTTGCAACCCTTCTGAGCAGGTCTGCATGTACATCTCCATATCCATGGGCATGCGTGAAAGGCTGTCTGCATCGCCATTAACTTTAAAAGGGCGATACTTGATTGTGAATTGGAAGTCGGATAGTTCGGCCACCCACCTATAGGTCGTTGCATTCAATTTGGCTGTGGTGAGCACATAAGTCAGGGGGTTGTTGTCTGTGTAGACAGTGAATGGTGGTGAATAATAGAGATAATCTCTAAATCTCTCACATAATGCCCACTTCATTGCTAGGAACTCCAGCTTTCCTGAATGAGGTGGTAATTCTTCTCAGGGGCTGTCAGAGTTCTCGATCCATATGCAATCACCACCAACTTGTTGTTTTGCTTCTGATAAAGCACTGCACCAAGCCCTTCCTGTGAGGCATCACAGTGAAGGACAAATGGTTGTTCAAAGTCAGGATATCCCAACACTGGTGGCTGAGAGAGATAGTCTATCAACTGACAGAGTACCTGATGGTGTTTTGTTAACCATGTGACTGGGTGCGACGATGGCAGTTGGTCTCTGTTTTTCTCTTTTCTTCTCCTGGTTCTTGGTCTTGGATCTCCTTTCACCGACTTATCCAATGTAAGTATGTCAAAAAGAGCTTTCGCTATTTTTGAAAAGTTAGGGACGTATGTCCGGTAATATGACAGGAATCCCAGGACTTTCCTCAGCTCTCCAATGGTTTCAGGTTTCCTTTCTTTCAATACCTGGACCAGAGCGATGTCGGCCCGGTCCAGTGTATGCCCATGCTTTGTTACAAACCTCCCCAGAAATCTCACCTCATTCTTAAAGATCTCACATTTCCTTGGTGACAGTTTAACACCATGCCTCTGATAATGACACAGTACAATCTTTAAGTCTTTGAGATGGTTTTCGAACGTCTGGGAGTGTACCAAGTTGTCATCCAAGTAAGGCTGGCATATTTCGTCATGGAGGCTGACGAGACACTCCTCCATTGATCGTTGAAACTCTGCAGGGGCAGAAGATAATCCAAAGGGAATTCTCACCCACTCATATAATCCCCATGGCGTGATGAAGGCAGTAAGCGGGCGGTTTGACCCTTCCAGGAAACCTTGGTGATATGCCTTTCCCTGATCTAGAACAGAAAAACAGGCACTTCCTTTTAGGCTGTCCAGCATATCCTGTATGCGTGGAATCGGGTGTCAGTCGGGGATGGACTTCCTGTTTAGCTCTCGATAATCAATTCAATTCAATTCAATTTTATTTGTATAGCGCTTTTTACAACAGTCATTGTCTCAAAGCAGCTTTACAGGAATATAAACACAGTATACACATAGTAAAGGTGAGAAATTATCCCAACTGAGCAAGCCACTGAGTGGCGACAATGGCAAGGAAAACCTCAGGAACCAGACTCAGAAGGGAACCCATCCTCATCTGGATAACAACAGAATCACAGCACAGGCGGAGACTGCCATCCTTTTTCCGCTAGCAAATAATGGGACTGGAGTAAGGAGATTTAGATTTTTTAATCCAGCCCCTGTTCAGTAGGTCTTCAATGTATTCATTTACCTCTTTATGTAGTGGCTTTGGTACTGAGATATATGTTCGCCGGACCGGAGTGAAGTCTTTAAGGCGAATGCTCCCAACATCATTCTCATCCCTTGCAAAAGCACTACTCTCTGCTCTCAGCAGCTGTTTTACTTGCAGTCGTTGCACTGTCAGGAGGTGATCAAGGTTAACTGGAGGGTCCCACAGGTCTTCCCTCCTCTGTTCTGGACTTTGAGTAGCTATCTCCGCATGTTGTGCTCCCATTGGTTTCACAGCTGCAGGATATATGGCTTTTGCCCTCTGTGTTCTTTCCAAGAAGGTTCGAGGGGGCAGTATAATATCATGAGCGGTGTTGTTTGTGACTGGGATGGCCAGGTGTGACCAAGTTCCCCTTTGTAGGCGTACTACATTTTCTTCCACTCCTAACCCCTCTGGCCACTGTGGGTTTAACATTGGCTCAAAGAGTATATCTTGTATTTCTGGAAGTGCCCCTGCCCTCACGCTACCCTTCACTGCTTTAGTCTTTCCTGCTGGAATGATCAACATCTCTCATCCTATTTTAACTGTGCCTTCCCCGATCCCATCATCCCTGCTCTTTATCAATTTGACCAACACTTCTGCTCTCTTGCAATCAAAAGAGAACGCATTTCTGACTGCCTCAACCACTACACTTGGTAGCTCGATTCCCCTCTCCAACAGGTGTTCGATTACATTAAAACCAATAATGGGCTCCTCTGCCACTCCCTTTTCATCAGTTATCAGTACTGGGACCGACATTACTAGTCCAGCACCCTTCCCTGCTGGTAACTCAAATTCTACCTCCATCCACCAAGAGAATGGTATTGGTGTCTGGTTCACTGCTCTACCATCTAGTGTCCCAAGTCCCAGAGTCTCTTCTATACTTCTCAACTGGGTGTGTGGGAGGTGTTGTTGTCTCCATGCCTCATTTATGAGGCACACTTGTGACCCAGTGTCCCACAGAGCCCTTGTCACCACCCTACTTAATAGGCAGCTAAAGTAGCTTTTCTTCCCAATCAGGTTAAGTAACTGTGTTTTGCATTTTGGGGATAGCAGGTTTACAGTTATTACATCATTCTTCTGTGACTCTTTTGCTTCCAAATACACAATACTCTCTCTAATGAACTTGTGGACTTCTCTAGCTGGCCCCTCCTGCCTTATCTGAGAGCTGAGTGGTGTTCCCGCCAGAGTCACTATGTTTTCTGACATGTTGACCTTGTCTGGTCTGCCTGTGGGCTTCCTCTGACCTCTGCACCCCCTGGATAAATGACCCCCCTGTCCACACTTGAAACAATGGTCACATTGGTTTCCTTCATTCTTGGCTTTACAGTCGCTGCATCCCTGCTTCCAGGTCACTCGCACCTGCTGAGGAGATCTAGGAACTTCCTGTACCATTTCTTTTTTCAGTTCTGTAATCATTGCATAACGCTCAGTCTCCTTGCTACTAGCTGGTGGTTGTGTGTTCAGGCCTTTGACGCTTGCGGAAGGTGTCTGATCCCGTCCACCCACCGCTCCTGAGACTACTGGTGCAGGCTGTACTTCCGTTCTCAACTCGTGTATTTTTAATTCTTTATTGTTCTTTCTGAATTTTTGTTGTCTCTCCCACTCAAGGCTCGCTGCTTTGTTGGTTTCAGTGATCAGGATATCATCTGTGACTGTTAGGTCGTCTAAATGATCCTTTAACTGGTATTTGACATTATCACTAATCAGTCCCGTTCCTATTGCCCTCAGAAACTTTTTCTGAATTAACTTGGGGCTGTACTGTTCTTCCGAGCTAGGCTCCCTTGAGGAGACTAAGAGTCTCTCTTTTAGTTCTATAGCTCTAAATAAGAAGTTCTGCAGGGACTCGTGCCTGTCCTGTGTGACATTAATCAATCGATGGTATAGATCCACAGTGCTGTCCTCCTTGAAGTGGCCCTTTAGGATTGTCCGGAGTTGTGGGAGGGTGAGATCTGTTTTTATCTCCAGCATATCCCGGAGGTTTAGCCCTGGGCTGATAGCTCTGACAACCGCTTCGACAATCTCAAGCTCACTGTGCCCCTTTCTCACCCCCAGGTCAATTTGGTGAATCAGATTTGTGTACGACAGTTTATCTCTCTGACCCCTCTCCCCAATCTGGCCATTAATTTTAAAGTCCCTCCTTATGGTCACTTCAGGAGATTGGAGCATGGATGGTATTACTGGTTGATTCACCATGAATGGAGTAGGTTGCTGGGTTGCCAATTTATTTGTCAGCCGCTTTATTTCTTGCTCAATATTCCTTGTCGATGTTTGGATGCTAAGTTGTAACGCTGTATACTGTTCCTGCAGACTGGCTAAAACCGACGCATCTCCAGCAGCATCCTCTAAAACTTGCGATGTACCTGTGCTTCCTCCTTCTATCAAATTAGCATTTGCTATCAACCTCTTCAAAAATGCATTTGATACTTCCTCCTCTTCATTTTCAATAATCCTCACCACTGTTTTGTTGATAAATCGGATCAGCATGTGACTCCTTGTCTGATTTTCAGTAGGGACTTTTGCTTGATTACACACCTCTTTTAATTGCTCAGCTGTTAACTGCTCCAGGGTCTCATTCAGCTCATCCTGCAGTTCCTCCAGCTCCATCATGGCTCGTGTGTCAACTCCACTGCTTCACTTTTCCCTTCAATGGCACCGCTGATCCCGGGTTTCGGCACCAATATTTATTGCACACATTAAAATGAATAATGCATGTGTGGGGTGAGGTAACTTCTTTATTTGTTTAACAATTTGTTGGATGGTCCTGTAATTAATGACAATAACATATGATGAGAGAACACACTACACGCAGCGACAGTGCAGCTCAACCCTCAGAGTAGTGACATTCTAACTCTCGCACAAAATCAACCCAAACAGTATGTACACAGATTAAACAGAAACTAAACGATATCATTATCTATGCTTTGTGACAATGCCACATTTCAATACAGATAAATACAGAACCTAACAGTCTGAGCCGTACTTCTAATGTTTTGGCTTTACCTACTTCACGCATGTTAGCCTTAGCCTATTTAGCGCTGCGGCTAACCTCTGAATGCCACACCAGAAGTCTTTTATTACTGGGGCTTATGGCCAACTTCCCCATGTAACCCACGACTCATCTAACACTCGAACTCACTATGTTCACTCGGTTCATATTTATTTGCTTACCTGTAATTAATTACAATACATATTAATTATGAGAGAACAGACTACACGCAGCAACAGTGCAGCTCAACCTTCAGAGTAGTGATGTTCTAACTTTGTGTTTTCGCAGGTGTTTTTCCCCTACCACTGCTCATCAGCGCTTTCTAATGGTATAAGTACCAAATCTTCTTTCTGTCTCTCTTAATATTTTAATGGTAATTGTTGAATCATTCTAACATGAAAAATTACAGGCATCCAGTATTACTGCTTAGTGTCCATACTAATAGTCAAAATAATATGGGGGTGTCTTCTTATTAACCCTTTCACATAAAGAAATGCTGTAAAGCAAAAATGCCTTTGCGAATTATCAAATTAAACATTTCTACATTTTAAAAAATCTATCATAAAGAAGAGTAAACAGTCAATCAACAAAGTCATCAGCATTTGGTGTGACAACTTTTTTGACAACAAAATGTCTCAGGTACATTTTGTGCAGTTAAATAAAGAAACTGGCTGCTAAGTTTCACTGAGCGTCTTGGAGAACCTGCCACAGTTGTTCTGGAGACTTGCTTCTGTTTCTGCAGGTAAACCTGACAGCCCTCGCTATGTTTATTTGTCTGAACCGTGGTCTGTTGCATAAAATGGAGCTTTCTTAGTCCCTCCAAGATTTTGTGATTTTGTGATCACAGAAATAAACAAAAATCGAACAAACTCAATGGTATTCAGTGGAGCTTGCAGTTTTTCAAAGTCACTGCAGATTTTTCACAGATTCGGGCCAAGACGCATCATGTGACATCATCACAACATACATTCAGCCCAAGCCCTCTTCGATTCACGTGTGTTGAACATGAGTACAGCTAAGAGGTCTCATTTACCAACAAACATCACTGCGAAAGACCTCGCTAGACAATTTAATGGAATTGCAATTTCACAAATTCGAATAGTTTTCCTCAAAAACTCGGCAAACTGTATCAAAAATTTAGAAAAAAACCGCAGCAGTATCAAGCGTTTTTGGTTGCAAGAATCACAAATAAACCTTGGAAACCTGGTACGGACTGATTTCTTTACAAACATACAAACATTTTTCTGTACCATTTCCATTTTTTGTTGTTGGAAAGGCAATGTTTGGAAATCTATAATTTTTTTTTTACTTTCTCAAGACATCGTTAAAATTAAACAAAGATGAAATTTGTATTTTTTTAAGAATTAAGGTACCTAAAGCACAGTACTGTACAGTGGTGTGAAAAAGTGTTTGCCCCCTTCCTCATTTCCTGTTCCTTTGCATGTTTGTCACACTTAAGTGTTTCGGAACATCAAACCAATTTAAACAATAGTCAAGGACAACACAAGTAAACACAAAATGCAATTTGTAAATGAAGGTGTTTATTATTAAAGGTGAAAAAAAATCCAAACCATCATGGCCCTGTGTTAAAAAGTGATTGCCCCCTAAACCTAATAACTGGTTGGGCCACCCTTAGCAGCAACAACTGCAACCAAGCGTTTGCGATAACGTGCAATGAGGCTTTTACAGCGTCCTGGAGGAATTTTGGCCCACTCATCTTTGCAGAATTGTCCTAATTCAGTTACATTAGAGGGTTTTCGAGCATGAACGGCCTTTTTAAGGTCATACCACAACATCTCAATAGGATTCAGGTCAGGACTTTGGCTAGGCCACTCCAAAGTCTTCATTTTGTTTTTCTTCAGTCATTCGGTGGTGGACTTGCTGGTGTGTTTAGGATCATTGTCCTGCTGCAGAACCCAAGTTCGTTTCAGCTTGAGTACACGAACA
>JAFFST010052867.1:104578-126186 GCA_022414735.1 Noturus placidus
TACACACACTGCATGTTCTCATTCCAGCAGCTTGTGGAGTCTCTGCATTATCTAAAATCTAGGAAACCCAGTAGTCCAATCCGGCACTGATTACTAATTGCTCTAATGATGGCTTGTTGAGTCTCTTTCAAGCACAGCCCTTCCCCCACTGTGAGCTTGAATTAAATTTGCCACACAGCTTTTGATCCATGTTATATGCATTATACATTGTGTACGAATACAAATTGCCAGCATGATTTGGAAATAAGTTTTGATTCAAATATAGAGTAATGCTGCCACCAAGTGGTGGAGGATATGCACTCCAGGAAGGACATGGTAACATTTACAGGCACTAGCCGACATACATCTGGGGAGTTTAATATGTAGAGACACTAGTGACATGTCCAGGACAATTCTAAAATCGGAAATCAGGAAGAGCAAGGATAATATGACTAATGCTGAGAAATATTTAGCAGCTTGGACTGTTTAACACACAGAAAACATTACATATTGTTCTTTTCCAAAACAATTGATGTTGGTGAATTTTCTTTGGAATGTTCTAATATGAACTTTTCTATGTATTTATTTATTATTTTTTTTCATAATCTGGATTTCCCCAGTCCATTTTATTGTTAGCTAATGTGTTGTCAGGATTAGGTGACGCACCAACCCAAGCTCAAAGATTTATCGATAAAAATTAATATCTGTGTATCATTTAAAGGGACATCAAGAGTGCAATTGCTTGTTGTACGACAGCATTTATGCTTGGAGCAAAAGTTGGAGCGACAGCATTTATGCTTGTGGATGGTATAAAAGCGGTGGACAAACTGTGGACACTGTGGACACCTGATCTTCTACGTTGCTCAATGGACAAATCCCCACAGCCACACTCGAAAAATCTAGTGGAAAGCCTTTCCTTTACTTTTACACCTGAACAACCAACGTAAAATATTAAGTGTTACTTATTTGACTTAATATTAGTTATCAAACAACCCCTGCTTTTGGAAAAATCCATCAGTTCTTTGCAAATATAATCATTTATGCTTTTTCATTTAGCAAAACCAGAAATCTGTGTAGGCAGCATGAAGATCCACAATTCCAGCATCACTGATTTTGAACTCGGGTTACTGTCTGAGGTTTTGTGCCTGTTCTCCTTCATGTCTGTGTGGGTTTCGTCTGGGTTCTTCAGTTTCCTCCTACCTCCTAAAAACATGCCAGTCAGGACTGGCCAAGATTAATTGCCCCTAGGTGTGAATGTGTGTGAATGTTTGTGTGCATAATGTCCTACAATGAACTGGTGTCCCATCCATGGTGTAATTATGACTCACACTCAGGATGGGTTTTAGATCCAACATGACCAGGATAGGAACTAGGCATGCATGGAACATCTATGCAATAATCCATTAACTGTCAATCTCTAATAGGGACGTGCACCACTTGGCGTCCACCTCCTGGCCATGCCTATGACAGATAATGTAGTGATAGTGTAAATGGTGTAGAACTCACAATATCTGCCGAGGGCAATCATGATGAGTATTTTGTAACAGAATACTCCAACAATGCACTTTGTCCATGATGTTTATATAAGTAGGTGCTGTAATCTATGTAAGCATGTGTTGTATGGAAATAACTCCCTGAAAAGTAATGGATGTAGCGCTTGCTTGTACAGGCCACTGCTTCATGAATTTCTCTCTACCAGCCACTTTTCTTTTTTTTTCAACCTCTCTGGTTGTGTCTGGAAAGCAGTAGATGAAAGAAGTAGAGGGGAGAAAGGCTGAATAAATCGATGTGAGCCTTTCAGTACATGCCTCTCTGTTCTCCCTACTGACTCCTGCTATTTAAGAATGTCTTTCAGGATCTCTTCTCTCTGCTCGGGCTCTTTCAATTAATGTTCCATTCAGCTCTCCAGCCATTACAGGTCCATTAGAGCTCATTGAGGCCTGAGAGACCTAATCGCTTCTGCAACGCACTTTATCTTCAGATAAAATGCCAGGTGGCTCTGCTCAACAACAAACAGTGAAATCCATTTTTAGGGAATCAACAGTTGTTGTTGTTTTTTCCTAATTACATTTCGTATTCTCCCTCACCCCCTATTCCCTTTCCATACAGCTCCTTGTTGGTGAAGAAACAGAAATCCCAAGCAAAGCATTGAGCACAGACGATATGGACACCCCTCCAGACAAGCTGGTATACAACATTGAGGCAGCCATGAGTGGAATCATTGCTCTGAAAGAGTCACCTGATTTCAGTATTGAAAGATTCACCCAAGCTCAGATCAACAACGGCGAGGTCATTTTCATCCATAAAGGTAGTCCATTACAGATGTCCTTGTGCTTGCTTGGACAAAGTGACTCAGTTAATAGTCTTAAGAACTGTACAGCTGAACAAGAGTTTTTATGATACCAATTGGAGGTTATTTTTTTTTTTTATCAAAGTCGTTGAATTTGAATTTAATGTTTGTTATGATCGTTATGATGGTCTTTGGTTATTTTCAGCAAAGATTATGGTCTGCTTAATGCAGGAAATAAAATGAACATCGTGGTGTTGTAATAAAAAAAGTAATAGTCCATAACTAGCATAAGAACTTTTGTAATATCAAAATGATGACACATGGAACAATCAGCAAAAAAATCTGATTTTTAAAAACATTTGCACTGTTTTTTGACAAAATATGGATGGGGGGTAAGGGGGTTGAAAAAAATAATTTGCATATATGTTTTCTTTTTGTACATCAGGTATTTAGCATCATTTACTAATCACAACGTGCTATGTTTTTGAAACCACAATGTTTTTTCCCTTCCACTTAGATGTTTTGAAGCATTTATGTTAGTTAAATGCATTTTTTTAAATTCCTCCAAGAACAACCCTTTTACTTTGATTTTTGGTAGTCAAAATAAAACTGTTTCATTCAAGGCTATTCAATATTAATGAGAACTTTGATTCAATTAAGCAAGCCCAGTTCTTATTAACTGTCCATTAAAGCGAATCGAACATCCTATTGGACCAACGCAATGTTGTCCCGTGCAATATAAAACCTTTAAACTGCACCACATGAATTTCTAACCTTCACATTTTGTTCCTGCCATTTTCAGAGATTTAGATCATAATAACCACTATAAATTACATAAAACTATTTATATAACTGTATATAATAATGTAGCCAAACATTACTGCCACACAGCCTCTCTCTGTTCACCATCCTTGGGCATTTCTACGACTCTGACTTGGATTGGGTTATGGTGAATCAAAAGGTTTCTCATTCAGAAAGTCCTCATCCTATTAGCTAAATGCTATATTGAAGATATAAATTCATCAGTGAGTTAGGAGAAAGATGGTTGTTATAGAAGTTGTCCAAGAATAGCAGCTAGCTGTTTAGGAAACATTGCTAGTTGGTTTGAATGCAATAATTAATTATTTTTATATTAGGTATTACCTTTTCTACATTCCATCCGTTTACTCTAAAACGTTGTTTTTGTGCAGTCAGAGATGAAGGTCATGGGACAATGTAAGGCCATGTTCTTTAGCATGAGAGCATAATGGGTGCGTATGCAGCACTGTGGAACATGCTTATAGCATTCACTAATTTCTTGATCCTGGTCAAGGTCAATGTGGTTTAAATGTTTAAACTTTGTTTATATTTTGAGAAACAGAGACAGATAAGTTCATTAGGTGCAAACAAAAAGAACTGCATGAGCAGCTGGGATTGGTGAGTATTGTCTGTGAGAGGGGGAGGGAGTGGGATAAAATAAAAACAGTCCCATGCACACCTCTGCTGCAGCCGCAACTCCACATGGAGTCTGCTGCAGGAAGATTAGCTCTGGTCCCTCAGCAGCCTGTTCACATCTGGCCACCAAATCTGACAGTGCCATGGTGTGTTTGTTCTTGCTTAATGCTTTGCTACACAAACCAAACAACAGTGAGCTATCTATTGAGGTAAAAAAAAAAAAAAAAAAAAAAAAAAAAAAAAAAACAGTGTAGAGAACAAAACATAGCTGCTTATATGGATTCATATCTGGCAGCTACAGTGAGGGAAAAAAGTATTTGATCCCCTGCTGATGTTGTACGTTTGCCCACTGACAAAGAAATGATCAGTCTATAATTTTAATGGTAGGTTTATTTGAACAGTGAGAGACAGAATAACAACAAGAAAATCCAGAAAAACGCATGTCAAAAATGTTATAAATTGATTTGCATTTTAATGAGGAAAATAAGTATTTGACCCCTCTGCAAAACATGACTTGGTACTTGGTAATGACTTAGTAATTACTTTTCATTTTCAATGCCCTGGCTGACGAATGGAGGTTCTCACCCAAGATTTGACGGTACATGGCCCCGTCCATCGTCCCATTGATGCGGTGAGGTTGTCCTGTCCCCTTAGCAGAAAAACACCCCCAAAGCGTAATGTTTCCACCTCCATGTTTGACAGTGGGGACGGTATTCTTGGGGTCATAGGCAGCATTCCTTCTCCTCCAAACACGGCGAGTTGAGTTGATGCCAAAGAGCTCCATTTTGGTCTCATCTGACCACCAGAGGAGAACTGGGTGAAAGTGTTGTGGTCAGATGAGACAAAAATGGAGCTCTTTCGCATCATTTATAGAAGGAGTCTTGGGTGTCGGCGCTTTGTAAAATTTCACCATGGGAAAGTCTTCAGGAAAGAGGACTTTGCACTTTTTGATTTCCCACAAGCTGTGTTTCTTGTCTTATTAAATGTAAGAGAGCAGAAAGAAAAGCTGGTGAGGAAAGGAATTCCCTGTTTATAGCTGCTATAACATAAATATTAACAGCAATCAACCAATGGATGTTCCACAACAGTATCTGTAAAAGTAGCTAAAATTTTGTGGATGCCTGACCATCACACTGGTATGTGTTTGTTAAACATCCCATTCTTTGCTGTTATAATAACCTCTACTCTTCTCGGAAGGCTTTCCACTAGATTTTGGAGCGTACCTGTTGGGATTTGTGCTCATTCAGCCACAAGAGCATTAGTGAGATCAGGCGCTGATGTTGGTGTTCCAGTTCATCCCAAACAGTGTTCAGTAAGGTTGAGGTTAGGGCTCCACTTGATTTCTTCCACTCCAACTTTGACAAGCCATGTCTTCATGAAGCTCACTATGTGCATGGGGCATTGTCATGCTGAAACAGATTTAGACCTCTTAGTTCTAGTGAAGGGAAATTTTAATGCTACAGCTTGCAAACATTCTATACAATTGTGTGTTTCAGCAGTGTGCAGAAGAACCACATATGGGTGTGATAGTCACGTGTCCATATACCTTTGAATATAGTGAATAAACAGATAAAGAACACGATGTGTCATTCTTTAATCAATTGTATATTGGCAAATCATATATATGAGTATATGAGGAATAAAACACTTTTCAGTTAAAGGAAAATAATCCACGATGGGGTGGTGTGATGTGGCCTTACTGTGTTTCATTCTGTTCTTATATAGAGGTTCTTATAAGAGACTCAGGTGGTTCTTCTTCAGTTAGGATACTACAGATATAATCATATGAACATGAAAAATACCTATCAAGTAGTTATGCCAAGCATTCAAGTTTGTCTAACAGAAGCTGTTTCTTCCATCAGGATCTGAATCTGGTGGTTTCAGTTTCACAGTGACAGATGGAGACCACACATCTCCGCTACACCGCTTCATCGTTGCTGTCCGGCAACTGACAATCTCCATGGAAGTACAGGGCAAGCTACTGGTGTTTCCTGGTATGTTGCCTCTGGGTAATTCTATCTCTATACCAATCCCAAAAAGACATGACAGAGACTTCCCCAGAGAGGAACATAAACCCTGTCTATGCTTTGGGCCTGTAGGCTATACTGAGGCAGAAGATGTGAGAGGACTGTGTGAGCATCTCATTCCCTTTCAATGGCCTGTATATGTTTAATACACACATGCCTCCAGGCAAATATGGACCTGCAGTGTTAGAAAAAAGTCAGTTTGATCTTGGTGTATAACAGCAACAGCCCTATAATCTGGTTTACTTTAGTAAATATGTGTCACTAACTCTAGAAGATTATGGCTGTGCTTTTTACCAAAGTAAATGAAATATATACCGCTGAGTGTTAGCTAATAGCTAGTTATGAAGGCAAAAGGCAGGTATACAAATTATTAGAGAATATTTATTTCACATTCATTTTAATTTATTTCACTATTAGTCGTCACATGGGTTTTTATTGTCATTCCTCTACATACAGTAGCTTGTATACATTGGAACAAAATGTAATTTCTCCAGGACCATGGTGCAACACATGACAATACAGTCGTAATGCACACAAGACTATATAACATGCAAATACACAACAGTGTGAGGTGAGTGCAGGACAATACATACACAGAACAATGAACACACGGGATAAAAGATACAAAATAGATACACAAATGTGCAGGCTATTGTAGCGATGAACTGTAAAACTACTTTGTAGTGTCACAGCAATAAATAAAGCAGCAACAACGGCAACAAAACAAGTCTCATAAATAATAAAGTGTCTGATACAGAATTAATATCTTAACATCAGCACTAAATGTCTTGTTTTATGAATTATAATTCTTTGTCTTTCAAAAAGTATGGAATTCAAGTTATGGCAAGTTATGGCACTCATACTGTACAGTGCTGTGAAAAATTATTTGATTTCTTCTGTTTTTGTGTTTCAGAAATTTAAACAAAATCTAACATAAAACACCTGATTAAACACAAAATACAGTTTTAAAATGATAATTTTATTTATCAAAAAAAACTAAAACAAACATTATCCAATACCAAATGGGCTTGTGTGAAAATGTATTTGCCCCCATGGTTACTAATTCCCCAAATCTATGAAACTGCATTGATAATGGGTTAAGCTGGACTAGACACAACCAGGAAAGGGTTACAAATCTATTTCAAAGGCTCTGGAACTCCAAAGAACCAGTGAGAGGCATTATCTCCAAATGGAAAAACTCTGCACAGTAGTGAACATTCCCGGAAGTGGCCGACCTTCCACAAATCCTCCAAGAGCACAGCAACTACTCATACTGGAAGTCACAAAAGAGCCAGGAGCTCTTGCATCAATAAAGTTCACTGTTCATGACTCCACTATCAGAAAGACACTGGTCAAAAATGGCCTCCATGGAAGAATCACAAGGCGAAAACCACTACTAACCCAGAAGAACATTAAGGCTCATCTAAATTTTGCTAAAACACAACTTGATGATCCACAAACCTTTTGGGAGAATGTTCTGTGTACTGATGAGTCGAAAGTTGAACTGTTTGGAAGACAGGAGGCATCCCGTTACATCTGACGTAAATCAAATGCAGAATTCCACAAAAAGAACATCATATCTACAGTCCAGCATTGTGGTGGTAGTGTGATGGTGTGGGGATGCTTTGTTGCTTCAGGGTCTGGGCAACTTGCAGTAATTGAGGGAAACATGAATTCTGCTCTCTTGTTGAAACTCAAGTGCAACTTGATTATGCAGCAAGACAATGATCCAAAGCATAAGAGTAAGTCCTAGTCCTAGAAGTAAGTGAAAGACAGTTATTGGAAGCATTTGGTTGCAGTTATTGCTGTTAAAGGTGCCACAACCAGATTTGAAGTTTAAGCGGGCAATTGGTTTTTCACATGGGTGATAGGTGTTGGATAAGTTTTTTGCTTCAATAAAAAAATTCAGTAAAACTGTATTGTGTTTTTACTCAGGTTGGCGTTGTTTGATGTTGTATTTTATTTGAAGATCTAAAACTATTTAGTATGAGATACACACAAAAACAGAAGAAATCAGGATAGGGCAAATACTTTTTCACTGCAATATACATGGATCAGTATTTGTACATTAATGAATGAATTCATGTATCTGTCTTGCTGTTGTCTCAGGCTCCAGGCAAGTCATCAATAGTGATATCCTGCGAGCAGTGACCAGTGAGGATGGAGATGAGATCAACTATTCTCTCGTGAGGCCTCCACGTCTAGGACGACTCATTAAGCCCAACCAAAATGGACAATTTGAGGAAATCAGCCACTTTACACAAATCGAGGTGACTGTGTCTCACATTTGCAAGGCTGTTTCAGTGTGTTTAAATTATAGTTATATCTGCAAATCAATGGCTTGCTAAAATGTTTAGTGGCCGGAGTTCAGCTGAGGACATAATGATCTCAGAGTTTCAAAGAACAGCCCTTCAATCCAGTTAAAAATACTTCTGCTATAATTCTGTTCATAAAAATACCACTTTAACCATATAGTTGGCAGACTGAGCAAAATGTTTACTGACATGCCTGCTTTTTATTTTTACTTCTTCACAATAAACAACCTATTTATAATGGCAACATGAACTGAATACTGATTCAAAGACCTCAAAACAGTTTATAGTATATAGTAGATGATGGCCCATTGCAAAGTATCTGAACTAATATTATATATTACATTGAAATGATTAAGGCAGTACAGTGGTGACTGTGTGATGTGATTTGATGTAAGAAGTCAGATATGGTGTGCAGTATATGTGCTCCTTGAAGTCCTCAACTAAATTGAATAGTAAATTAATGAAACAAGGTGGTGGTGGTATGGTGGTGCACCGCATAGTAGTGCCACCTCACGGCGCCACTGTTCTACCAGTGTTCTCATGGGGTTCTTCCGACTTCCCAAATACCAAATACATCTCAGTAGGTGGACTGGTGACTCCTAGCTATGAATGTGTCCATGTACATGGCGCCCTGCAATAGAGTGGTGTCCCATTCAGGGTGTTTTTCTTAATTCATGCCCAGTGTTCTGGGTTACTATAGATCAATCCGTGATTAGATCAGAAGCTTTAAACATTTTCTTTCCTATTCTTCCATAGAATATTTAACATTTCTACATTTGGACCCAGTATGAGCTGTTTTAAAAATCAGTTTGACTTTAAACCTAATCTTGAAGCACTCAGTGAGGATTTGTTACCGATAAACCTGATAAATATACTACTGTGATTTACACTTTATCATGTCATAACAAAACATGCAATGAGGATGAATTCCAGGACAATCGGAAGTAAACTTCTGATTGGTTATCCAGTTGTTATCCGTTTGTCAGAGTTATTCATTTCTTTCTTCATTAATTCATCAGCTGGATGCTAGTGCCGTGTATTATGAACACCAGATGCCATCAGAATCCTTCTGGGTAGTAGAAGATGCTGTAGAACTTGAGCTCTCATCACCGCCAGCAGAAAAGCTCCAACACATTCTCCCTGTTACAGTGTCATACTACGCCACCCATCGCAATGTGTCTTCTCAGCTGTGGAAGAACAAAGGTACCACACTACATCTTTTAAATTAATTTCTAAACATCTTACCTCCTGGTGTTCTGTATATTGATGATGTTTTGCTTTGTACTCACACTTCAGGTATGTCAGTGGTGCAGGGACAATCTAAGGTGTTTCATGTCTCCATTCTGGATGCTTCCAACCTGTTAGGCAGTGTATCACAAGAAAAACGGGTAGGCCAGGACATAGTTTTTGAGGTACGGCAGTTTCCTATACATGGCCAACTTACTCTTGGAGGTGATGATCTTCCACAAGATGCACCTTATTTCCTGCAAGATGACATCAGTAAAGGGAAGCTGGAGTACTACCATGATGACTCAGGAGCATCTTCAGACATATTCTCTTTCCGTGTGTGGCTGAACCCTAAAGGTCACCAGCCTAAGGCTGTATCTCCTCCAGCCGTGTTGCTGGAGGAGAACTTTCTTATCTCAATCAGACGTAGGGACTCCAGCCCCCCAGAGCTAGTCAGTCTGGACCTACTACTGGAGGCTGTGCAAGGATCTACTACTGTACTGTCCAAGCTGCACCTCAATACTATAGACCAAGACAGTACACCAGATGAGGTCAGATTCACCCTCATAAAGAGCCCTACTAATGGGCACATAATCTACAAGGATACTGGGGACAGGATCATGCAGTTCACCCAAGAGGAGGTAAACATGGACCAGGTGGCATTTGTGAGCGATGGTAGCTTGTCTGATGGTTTTATGGAGTTCACTGTTTCTGATGGGAAACACCAGTCAGAACCACACATGATGCACATCGGCATCCTGGCTAAGAAACTTGTGCTTAATAAAGTGCAGGAAATCCAAGTCAAGCAGGGAGATGATGAGACTCCTATCACAGAGGCCATGTTGAAAGCATCCACAGGAGGGCCAGTAGAGGAAGAAGTGCTATATAAAATTACAAATGTTCCCAAATACGCTGTAGTGATGGTGGACAGGCAGCCTACCTCTGCCTTTACCCAAAAACAGATTAGGGAAGGGAGGGTGAGTGTTCGTTTCATCAAGTCCACTTCTTCAAATGACATTTTCTCCTTTGTAGCCCACAGCAGAGCAGCTAACGTTTCCTCCAGCCTCAACATAACAGTAAAACCCTTAGTAAACGTGGCCAAGGACCCCTTACTCCCACAAGGCACTATAGTTCTGGTGGACAGAAAGCTGTTAGATGCCACCTTACTTGCCAACAAGACCAAAACTACACCAACCTTCAGCTTGACCCAGCAGCCAAAGGGAGCAAGGTTCATAAGAAGAGGAGGATCTGCAGATGGCCAGCTTGTGGAATCCTTCACCCAGAGAGATCTAGATGAGGGACGAGTGGCTCTTGAGGTCCTGAACTCCACTGTGGATCCAAAGGGCAAAGGTCATGAGCAGGATGAAGCTCACTTCCTCCTCAAGGCACATGGAGTTCCTCCTGCAGAGTGCATTCTTTCCTTCCAGACAGTGCCTTATGACCCGACAAGAATCTATGGTGCTACAGTACTTAAGCTCCCCCCATCTGTGCCCAACTCTGACACAAGTAAAGCAGATCAGCCTCATGTCAGTGAGGATAGGAACTGGTCATATGAAGCAGGCTCCACCACACCCTCTACCACCTCTTATAAATATCCTGTTTCTATACGGAACTCACTATGGGCCATCCTTATCCCCATATTAGTTATCCTCATTCTTCTACTCGTAGCTGGTCTGCTAGCATATTACCTGGTGCGTCGCAACAAAACAGGAAAGCACAATGTGCAGAATGCTGCCACCAAGCCAAAAAACGGAGAGGTGGCTCAGGAAACTTTCAGAAAAACTGATCCAGCAAATAACATCCCTATGTCCAATATGGAGTCTAAAGACACAGATCCTGAATTACTGCAGCACTGTCGGACAACAAACCCAGCCCTGAAAAAGAACCAGTACTGGGTATGAGAGCGGAAGATTACGACTCTGTTCCATCATGCTGTATTGATGTTTAGTGTATATTGACCGATTCGCACATAGGAATTAAACTTTTTTTTTGTGGACGCTTTCTTGAGTCATTCCTAACAGTATTATGAAGATCTTCTCTTATACTAGCTATTGATAAAAATAATTTTGGCGAGTAAGTAAACTTTTGTTACACAGGTAGATGTTAACCTGCTAGGCATTACTGCCTGTTGCACCTCCTCCGAGGACAAGGTTGCATGCAAACACTTCTCACATGAGTCTGCTTCTGTTTTACAGTGATGAAGGACCAAATCTTATGAGGACTGGTTTACGCACCTTTTCATTGCTAGAAACACTTTTTCTAATAAAAGTCTACAGTTCTCATAGAAACACCCAGTAACTTCAGATTGGGTCCAAACATGTTTACATGTTTGTATATTAATTAGTCAGGTAAAACTTCAGGTTCTTTGCCAAAACATTGTACAGTGTACATTACAGCAATGAAGATATTTTGATTAAGTTTTTTTTTTGTTGTTGCTTTTAAAAAAAATTCAAGCAATTCATAAAATTTAGGCTGAAATTAATGTTTAATATTTAAATAGGCCTTTTGGACATGAACATTACTTAAAATGTTTGAATTCTTTGTTGTATTTTGAAAGTAAAGTTTGTTCATATTAACAGTGATGCATGAACATTTGCCCCAATATAAAATTTCTTTAAAAATCCATTAGTTTTTACTCAAATGAATTGACATTTTTATACTGTAAAAATTATTCATCAAAATATGTTTAAGTGGGTATATATAATTTTTTTTTTTAATAATGTGTAAAAGAAGATAAATGAATTTTTAAAAATTTAATTAAGGTGGGGTTTTTCTTTTTTGTGTTTTTTGACTAAAATATCATTTTTTAATTAATCTATCTTTAGCACATTGTGTCGTAAATCCCTCAGTGCTTTGGTGATGTAGCTGAAACAGCTGAGATTTTATACATGCATCCACTGGACTGATTTAAGGCACTGAAAAACAATTTATCTATAAGTATATAAGTGTATATTGCTGAAGCCAAAAGGAAGTGACTCAGCAGTGGCTGTATTGACATCTACATCTCTATTGGCTGATACAACTTGTGGTTGTGGTCATTATTCTGAACTGTTGGCTCTATTTTCCATCAATATAATCAAGTTCATTCGAAAACGAATTTTCAGAGAAGCTGTATTTATATATTTAGTCACAGGAAAATATGGGCTGATGAGCAATTCTCTTGTATTAAATTTCAAGTGTGTGGGAAACATGTTTTTGTCATTTTAACATTTCCAGTCATATAATTCCAAGGTCCTAACAAGGTTTTGCCTATGTTTATTCTTTGCTTGGAGAGTTCCACTTATTTTCTATATTTTGTAGTATATACCACTTCCGTGTATAGTTTAAAGAGTGATCTGCTATAAAAATAAGAGTAGAGATCTTTGTTTTGCCCAGTAGACGTGCGTTACTCTAGCCTACTCACTAACTTGGTAATGAAATTGTCAATGGACGACACATTCCCTAACTGATGTAGGTTTTTCAGCTTCATACGTTAATGAGATACATGTTGAAAATAACAAGATAACACACGTACATGAAGAATTAGATTTAACACATTTTAGGTCTTCCTTGTCAAATTTAGGGTTGGGGAACGAAGTCCACTTTATTCCTTGTTATTTTCTGTCGTTGTATTTGGCTCATTGGTGTTTTCCTACTTTGAACTGCACATTTTAAATTCCATGTAGACATTTGGGTGCGGAAAGCAATGCCATTGAGTTAAGTTGACTTTTAAATCAATATTTAGGTCATATTTAGCAGTATTTAAGATTTCTAGTCTATATCCTGCAATATTTATTTTCTCTGAGAGTAGAAATAAGTAGTGATTGTCCAAGTACACTACACTATCTTTAAAAGATTGTTCAAATTATTGCCAGCATGTGTTCATGCAGCTAACGTCAAGTAAATGATCCTTAAGCCCTGGGATAACTACTAAGAAATATGTAGTTATCTGTTAAGAAATATTAGAGATCATTTAATTAGAGAATGAAATATTACTCAGGTTTTAGGTTTATATCGTTTTCATCATGATCTATCAAGAATATATTGCAAGCATTGTTGAATTTCTATTTTTACATTTCTATTTTAATTTTTTTTTCTTCTTTTTTTTAAGGTTTGTCTTCTTTGTAAATATTTAGGTGTTTTTCTTTTCTAGCCTGCATAAACATGTGCTCATGTACCTAATTAACTCAAGTAGTTCTTCTTATTTATTTTTCTCATCTAGGCTTTATATACCTTGTCAACAAATGAAATAAAATAAAATTAAAATAAATACATTTTTAAAGATTTTCAGATTTTATGCTAATTATTAACATTTGCTTTAGTAACAAGTGGTGGCCAGCAGGTGGTGCAGGGATACATGGGAAATTTTTCAGTCATGAAATAAGTAGTCATCCGTCAGCTTTTAACAAGCCTCTGAGCTGCAGTCATTCTTTCCTACAGACGGCATTTTCTCTTGCTGCACATTTCAGCATTTTGACAAGTTATTTTCTGCTGAAGTGAAACCATATAAGCCAACTGGCAACTCAAAGTGCCACAGTCTAGTCTCCCTTTAAAAAAAAAAAAATCACATTTAGACCAAAAAATGTCCTTTCTAGCAGAAACCTACATCCAACACCTAACTTACTTTCTCACTGCATATATTAATGTTGAACAATTTTAAACATTTACATTAACATTTATGGCACTTGGCAGACACTCATAAAGAGCAACTCATTTTTATACACCTGAGAAGTTGAGGGTTACAGGCCTTGCTCAAGGGCCCAGCAGTGGCAGCTTGGTGGGATTTGAACTCGTGATCTTCCAATCCATGCTACATCCAAGTCCAATGTCCTAAACACTGAGCTTTTGAACCTTCTCTCCATTGACTTATGCACCGTTATCACCATCACAGTTGCAACCGTGAAACATCTAACATGGCCGTTTACATAGGGTTGTTTTTTTTTTTCTTAAATTTGTGCACTATATATATATATATATAACTTTCATTGCATTTCAGAAGCTGGACAAAAATCTAGTAGATTTAGATTTTGCTTTGTCTTCAAGTCTTGACCGCCCCACCACAAAAAGTCTAACAAGTCAAAACAAATGTCTAATTTAGTCACTTAGCCTTTCTACCAGTAAATGACTCTAAACCGGAGGTCTTCAACTGGGGGTCCGCGACCCCTTGGGGGTCCGCGGAGGTACTGCATGGGGGTCGCGAAAGTTTTGGTACCAGTTTGATATAACACAATTTCATACAATATATATAATTAGGGGGTCCCCGCTCCATATCGCCATCAGTTTGGGGATCCTTGGTCTGCAAAACGTTGAAGACCCCTGCTCTAAACCATGCAAAGAGAATTCCTCTAAATGTAGAAAACACATGGATAACATAACACGTTCATAAAGAATGTAGTGATACGGTAGTTCCTCAGACAGTTGTCAAGTGTTAAATGTGGCCTATAGCACTGGATCATATGACGCTAAAGTTCAGGACACATTGAAGAGTCTTTAGACTGTGGGTTAGAGAGGATACATATAACCCATGGAGGTCTGCAGGAGGAATCGGGGTGCATCTAGGTCAAACACCGGGCCTGTGTTCACTCAGAAAAGGAATAAAGACTCATTCTTTCACTGACCACAGCAAACAGCAGATCTTTCACAGCTGTTCCTGGGGCTCGAAGATCACGCAGATACAGCCAACACTGTTATGATAACAGTGACAGCATCAGCTGCCCTGTGACCAGGCAGTTAGACAAATCATTGTGTGGGTGTGGGTGTGTGTGTGGGTGGCCCTTGGCTACTGTGACACATTGAACTGGGACTGTGCTGGGGGAGGGGAAAAATCCCCATTTTCACCACTCTAACCACTGACTCACTCGTTGATGATGTCTTGTGCTCATTCAGAGAAAACAAAGAGCAATTAACAGATGATATACGACTCCCAATAAACATACATCATTTAGTTTTGAATTTGTGGTAGAACGCAAATATGTTGAATATAAACCGGTTGCTTTTTCTTAGCCCAGAACGAGCAGAGAGCTTCAAGTGTGGCTTGTGTTTGTGTAAATTGAGTTCAGCTGTATCTTACAGCGCTGTTTTATACATGCTGTATTTCCACTCCTGGAGAAAGTCTACCCTGAAAAGCTACAAGTAGGTTAGCTACTACTACGGTCGTGAGGATTGCTTCTAAAAAGGGATTTCAAATTCACTTCCCTCATTAGTGTGAAGCAACGTGAGGTTATAATATGAAGGGTCATCAGTAGGGCAACGGAGGCCGAGATTTCTGAGCAAAACTGAGTACTGCATGTGTAGTCCCAGACTGGAACACCAGAGTAGCAAGACAACACAATGAGAGCCCATGTGGATTTATTGTGGCTGTTTTTTCCACCTGAGCAACACGAAGTGTGGAGATCAGTCTGTTATTTCAGGACACCAGTTCTGGAGAGACTCTTAAGGCCTTCATACTTCAAGTAGAGACAATATTGGAGTGGCTTCCAGTAACAATACGACATAACTGCAAACAGACGTCATGTAGCGGCTTCGCTCGCCATGTCATGACCACGCCTGTGATCAGTCATTGTGAGGCATGCCCAAGGCCATTATTACTCTTTGCCAAGGGATTACAAAGACACAAATGGTTTTAAATTGAATTCTTTTAGAGAGGATAGTGCCACCTACACCTTATTCCTCTTTGCAACTATGGAAAAAAAGAAGCCTCTCTTCCTCTTCCTTGTGAGTTGAATGCTGCATTCAAATAGAAATCTTTCTTCATTAAGATCTCCAACTAGGAAAAACCAAAGTAGCCCCCACCTCCCAATCAACTTGAAATTCCTATTCTTTCGAAGGTCTCCTTTCCTCTTCAGTAAATCATGGTAAGTGTGTGTGAGTGGGATTGTGCCCTTTCCATCATCCAGGGTGCCCCCTGCCTTGAACCCCAAGTCCCCTGGGATAAGCTCCATTCTCCCTGGGACCCTGCGTAAGATAAGGGGTACAGAAAATGGATGGGTGGATGGATATACATCATTCATCACAATTAGCGGGCTATTTATTACAAATAAGAGAAACATCCATGTTTTTTTCCTATTCCATAGGTCTGAAAACAACATAACACCGAGCTCTGAAAGTTCTGATCCACTTCTGAGCTGAGTCAAATGCAGCACTATTCATTTGTTTACGTATCTTATTATGTACCTGTAGTGCTCGAGCACTCGCATCGACTGAGATGAAACCGCAAAGAGAGTGTAAGGTTGTAAAGTTGTGGTGGTTTTGTCTTTGCGCAACCGGAGCATCTCCACATTTAAGGCTTTTATTCTATCCTGATAAATACAGCCAGATCACTGGATAGTGTAAACAATTCATATTTTCCCTCTATAAATCTGTGCTCCATATGTATTGTTACAACCCATTTTATGTATTTTCTTTCAGTATGTGTGCAGCTTTGGGTCAGCAGAGTAATACCTCTTTCCTCTTCCTCTCTGTCTCTCTCTCTCTCTGTTTCTCCTCTTCCTCTCTGTCTCTCTCTCTCACCTCTTCTTCTCTGTCTCTCTCTTTTTCTCCTCTCTCTCTCTGTCTGTCCTCTTCCTCTCTGTCTCTCCTCCTCCTCTCTGTCTCACTGCCTCTCCTCTTCTCTCTCTCTCCGTTTCTCCTATTCCTCTCTGTCTCTCTCTCTTTCTCTGTCTCTCTCTCTCTCTCTCTCTCTCTCTCTCCTCTTCCTCTCTGTCTCTCTCACTTTCTCTCTGTCTCTCCTCTTCCTCTCTGTCTCTCTCTCTCTGTTTCTCCTCTTCCTCTCCGTCTCTCTCTGTCTCTCCTCTTCCTCTCTGTCTTCCTCTCTGTCTCTCTCTCTTTACATTTACATTTATTCACTTAGCAGACGCTTTTATCCAAAGCAACTTACAAATGAGAGGTACAAGCAAAGTAATATCAAGCAGAGAACAATGCAAGAAGTGCTACTATACAAGATCTATTAATTGAGTACCAGAAGAAGCAACGTGCGCAGAGTAGAGGTGTAAGTGCAAAAATGTTTTTTTTTTAATGAGATGGTTAGGTGTTGACCAAAGAGGTGGGTCTTTAGCTGTTTCTTGAAGATGGTGAGTGAATCTGCAGTCCTGATTGAGGTTGGAAGTTCCACCACTGAGGAACAGTTAGTGTGAAGGTTTTGGAAAGGGACCATGTGCCGCGCTGAGTAGGAATTACTAAACGTCGGTCGCTAATCGATCGCAGATTGCGTGTGGGAACATAAGCCTTCAGCAGGAGAGAGTTGAGGTAGGAGGGTGCTGTTCCACACAAGGTCTTGTAGGTGAGCATTAAGGCCTTGAATTTGATGCGGGTGGCTACAGGAAGCCAGTGGAGGGAGATGAAGAGGGGTGTGACATGGGTTCTCTTCGGCTGATTGAAGACCAGGCATGCTGCAGCATTCTGAATCATCTGCAGAGGTCTGATAGAGCTGGCTGGGAGGCCCTAAAGAAGAGAGTTGCAGTAGTCCAGTTTTGAGATAACAAGAGCCTGGACTAGTATCTGTGTGGCCTGTTCAGTGAGGTAGGGTCGGATTTTCTTGAACAGGATTACTCTACAGGACCGAGCAGTTGTTGAGATGTGGTCTGTAAAGGTCAAGCTGTCATCAAGAGTCACCCCAAGGTTCCTGGCCATCCTGGTTGGTTTGAGTGTGGTGGTGCCAAGCTGTACAGTGAGGTTGTGGTTGATTGAGGGACAGGCTGGGATGACGAGAAGCTCAGATTTTGCCAGGTTGAGCTTAAGGTGGTGTTCCCTCATCCAGGCTGAGATGTCAAACAGACAAGCAGAGATGCATGCAGAGACAGATGGATCATCAGGCTGGAAGGACAAATAGAGCTGGGTGTCGTCAGCATAGCAATGATATGAGAAGCCATGAGACTCAATCACCTGCCCTAGCGATGTCGTGTAGATAGAAAAGAGAAGTGGACCCAGAACTGACCCCTGTGGAACGCCAGTGGTGAGTTGCTGAATTTCAGAAATACCTCCCATCCATGATACCCTGAAGGATCTGTCAGACAGGATTCCACCCAGCGCAGAACCGTTCCAATGATGCCCAGGCTGGAGAGAGTTGACAGAAGGATCTGATTGTTCACAGTGTCGAAAGCAGCAGAGAGGTCAAGCAGGATGAGGACAGATGACCTAGAGGTTGCTCTTGCTAGTCGTAAGGCTTCAGTGACGGAAAGCAGAGCAGTCTCCGTAGAGTGATCGCTCTTGAAGCCAAACTGCTTGGTGTCCAGGAGATTGTTCAGTGTGAGAAAATTAGAGAGTTGATTAAAAACAGCTTTTTCAAGAGTTTTGGAAAGAAAAGGGAGAAGAGAAACAGGTCTGTAGTTGTCAACTACAGCAGGTTCAAGTGATGATTTTTTAAGCAGTGGGGTGACCCGGGCCTGCTTAAATGAGGTAGGGTATGTGCCAGTAGAGAGGGATGTGTTAAAAATGTGTGTGAGTGCAGGTAACAGTGTGGGAGAGATGGACTGAAGAAGGTGAGAAGGGATAGGGTCAAGTGGACAGGTTGTGGGATGACTAGAGAGGATGAGTTTAGAGACATCAGTCTCTGAGAGGGGAGAGAAGGAAGTCAGTTGGGAGTTACATGGAGGAGGAGCCGGTCTATGTATGTCTGGGGTTGAGAACTGGTTCCTGATTGATGTCACCTTGTTGAAAAGAAAGTGGCAAAGTCATCTGCAGTGAGAGAGGTAGGGAAAGAGGGGGAGGGGGACAGAGGAGAGTGGAAAAGGTTTTGAAAAAGAGTGCGGGTGTTGGGAGAACTACCAATCTTCTCTTGGTAGTATGTGGCTTTAGCAGTGGAGATGCTGTTGGAAAAAGAAGAGAGGAGTGTCTGGTAATTGTTTAGGTCAGTTAGGTTGTTAGATTTGCGCCATTTCTTTTCAGATGCTCTTAGTTTGGCCCGACTGTTACGCAGAGCTTCTGAGAGCCAAGGGCTAGAGGGTGATATGTGAGCAGGTCTGGAGGTTAGGGGCAGATGCTGTCGAGAGAAGATGTTAGGGTGTTACATAGCATGTCAGTTGCAGTCTTTAAGTCAAGTATGGAAATGTGGATGTCAGAGGGAAGTAAGGTTGTGACCACAAAGGAGAAATGTGAGGGGGAAAGGGAGCGAAAAGGAGACAGAGGGAGGAGACAGTGAAGGGGGTGAGGGGAGAGTAATAAAGAACTGGATGAAGAAATGGTCAGAGGTGTGAAGAGGAGTAATGAGAAAATTGTGTGTGGTGCAATTACGTGTGAGGATGAGGTCAAGTTGTTTGCCAGC
Organism: Noturus placidus; assembly: GCA_022414735.1. Classification (NCBI taxonomy): domain Eukaryota; kingdom Metazoa; phylum Chordata; class Actinopteri; order Siluriformes; family Ictaluridae; genus Noturus; species Noturus placidus. The sequence goes on from JAFFST010052867.1 coordinate 124,088, forward strand.
TTTGTGGGTTGCAGGTGTGGTGAACTGCTTGAGGTTCTTTCTCCTCTCTCTCTCTCTGTCAGTCCTTTTCCTCTCTGTCTGTCCTCTTCCTCTCTGTCTGTCCTCCTCCTCTCTGTCTCTCTCTTTCTCTCTCTCTCGGTTTCTCCTCTTCCTCTCTGTCTCTCTCTCTCTTTCTCTCTCTCTGTCTCTCCTCTTCCTCTCAGTCTCTCTCTCTCTGTGTTTCTCCTCTTCCTCTCCGTCTCTCCTCTTCCTCTCTGTCTCTCTCTGTTTCTCCTCTTCCTCTATGTTTCACCTCTTCCTCTGTCTCTCTCTGTTTCTCTTTTTCCTCTCTGTCTCTTCTCTTACTATCAGTCTCTCTGTTTATCCTCTTCCTCTCTGTTTCTCTGTCTTGCCTCTACCTCTCTCTCTCTCTGTTTCTCCTCTTCCTCACTGTCTCTCTCTGTCTGTTTCTCCTCTTCCTCTCTGTCTTTCTCTGTCTGTTTCTCCTCTTCCTCTCTATCTCTCTCTCTCTCTGTCTGTCCTCTTCCTCTCTCTCTCTCTGTTTCTCCTCTTCAACTCCGTCTCTCCTCTTCCTCTCTGTCTCTCTCTCTTTGTCCTCTCTCTCTCGGTCTCTCTCTCTGTCTCTCCTCTTCCTCTCTGTCTCTCTCTCTCCTCTTCCTCTCTGTCTCTCCTCTTCCTCTCTCTGTCTCTCTGTCTCTCCTCTTCCTCTCTGTCTCCCTCTCTCTCTGTCTCTCCTCTTCCTCTCCGTCTCCCCTCTTCCTCTCCGTCTCCCTCTCTCTCTGTCTCTCCTCTTCCTCTCTGTCTCTCTCTCTCTCCTCTTCCTCTCTGTCTCTCCTCTTCCTCTCAGTCTTTCTCTCTGTCTCTCCTCTATCTCTCTCTCTCTCTCTCTGTCTCTCCTATTCCTGTCTCCCTCTGTCTCTCTCCTCTTCCTCTGTCTCTCTCCTCTTCCTCTCTGTCTCTCCTCTCTCTCTCTGTCTCTCCTCTTCCTCTCTGTCTCTCTCTGTCTCTCCTATTCCTCTGTCTCTCTCCTCTTCCTCTGTCTCTCTCCTCCCTCTCTGTCTCTCTCCTCTTCCTCTCCGTCTCTCTCCTCTTCCTCTCTGTCTCTCTCTGTCTCTCTCCTCTTCGTCTCTCCTCTTCCTCTCTGTCTCTCTCCTCTTCCTCTCTGTCTCTCTCTGTCTCTCTCCTCTTCCTCTGTCTCTCTCCTCTTCCTCTGTCTCTCTCCTCCCTCTCTGTCTCTCTCCTCTTCCTCTCTGTCTCTCTCCTCTTCCTCTCTGTCTCTCTCCTCTTCCTCTCTGTCTCTCCTCTTCCCCTCTGTCTCTCTCCTCTTCCTCTCTGTCTCTCTCTGTCTCTCTCTGTCTCTCTCCTCTTCGTCTCTCCTCTTCTCCTATCTCTCTCCTCTTCCTCTCTGTCTCTCTCCTCTTCCTCTCTGTCTCCCTCCTCTTCCTCTCTGTCTCTCTCCTCTTTCTCTGTCTCTCCTCTTCCTCTGTCTCTCTCCTCTTCCTCTGTCTCTCTCCTCTTCCTCTCTGTCTCTCTCCTCTTCCTCTCTGTCTCTCTCAGTGTCTCTCCTCTTCCCCTCTGTCTCTCTCCTCTTCCTCTGTCTCTCTCCTCTTCCTCTGTCTCCCTCCTCTTCCTCTCTGTCTCCTTCCTCTTCCTCTCTGTCTCTCTCCTCTTCCTCTCTGTCTCTCTCTGTCTCTCTCCTCTTCCTCTCTGTGTCTCTCCTCTTCCTCTCTGTCTCTCTCCTCTTCCTCTCTGTCTCTCTCCTCTTCCTCTCTGTCTCACTCTGTCTCTCTCCTCTTCCCCTCTGTCTCTCTCCTCTTCCTCTCTGTCTCTCTCCTCTTCCTCTCTGTCTCTCTCTGTCTCTCTCCTCTTCCTCTCTGTCTCTCTCTCTGTCCTCTGTCTCTCTCCTCTTCCTCTCCGTCTCTCCTCTCCGTCTCTCCTCTCCCCTCCGTCTCTCCTATTCCTGTCTCTCCTCTTCCTCTCTGTCTCCCTCTCTCTCTTTCTCTCCTCATCCTCTCTGTCTCTCTCTGTCTCTCCTCTTCCTCTCTGTCTCTCTGTTTCTCCTCTTCCTCTCTGTCTTTCTCTCTGTCTCTCCTCTTCCT
>JAFFST010052868.1:7614-22216 GCA_022414735.1 Noturus placidus
ATAAATTTCTCTTGTATTTTGGCTTGCTTTGCACATAGTTTATCAAGTCGGCAACCAAACATTTCACTGCATTGTATGAGTGTGTATGTGACAAAGAAAACCTGAGCCTCCCTCTCTCTCAGACACATGCACACACACTCTAGTTCACTCTCTATGGAAAATGCAGAACAGTAATCACTCTGGAGTATTCCCATATGTGACTGTATAGCTTTGCTGAGCATAGAAAGAGAGTGAGAGCTCAACCTGCCACCACAACTGTCAAGCTATTCTGTTGTTAATAAAGCCTAAATAGAACAACAGACAGGCAGGCAGCACTGCAATTTTGAATGTGATGGCTGAAAAAGTCAGCACAAATGCATAAGCAGCATATACAGATACTCTCAAAGAGAGCATGATGAATGTGTTTGAGTATCAACATTCAAGTGTTCTCAGAAACTGAGTTTTCCTTTTGAACCAAAATATGAAGATGAACAAGAGGCCACATTATACAGTAAGCCTCTTATTTCAGGTCATGCAGCATTACAGTTTCTCAAGCAGAGACTTTTTGTTGCCTTTAAAAGGCACTGATTGTCATACTGTTTCGTAAATTACTGTGTGTTCAGCCCTTCCACTATGTTCAAGTGTCATATCTGTTGAACACCCATGATTACAGCACCAGGATATGTGAAATAACTATGAATGAGCACATAAGAGGAAGCTTAATATTTCTCACACACTACCATTTCACTGAGGTGGCTTTGACCTTTGTTTGTTTCTGACATTAATTCCAAAGGCTAAAGGTCATCAGCTTAAATCATGTTGTACTGTTAAAATGTAACTGTACTCATCATTCAATGTGATAAGTGCTATGCATATGTATTATGGGGAATTTTACATTTACATTTATTCATTAAGCAGACGCTTTTATCCAAAGCGACTTACAAAGGAGGAAATACAAGCAAAGCAATATATCAAGAGGAGAACAATACAAGTAGTGCTACTATTCAAGATGTATAATTAAATGTGGCTTAGTGGTTAGCATGTTCGTGGAGTGTGCATGTTCTCCCCATGTTGCGGGGTTTCCTCCGGGTACTCCGGTTTCCTCCCCCAGACCAAAGACATGCATGGTAGGCTGATTGGCATGTCTAAAGTGTCCGTAGTTTTTGAATGGGTGTGTGAGTGTGTATGTGCTTGTGCCCTATGATGGACTGGCACCCTGTCCAGGGTGTACCCTGCCTCGTGCCCGATGCTCCTAGGATAGGCTCCAGGTTCCCCGTGACCCTGAAAAGGAGTAAGCGGTAGAAGATGGATGGATGTATGGATGGAGAAGCAAAGAGTAGAGGTGTAAGTAGAGTAAGGTGTTTTTTTTCAGTTTTTTTGTTTTTAAATAATGTGTTTTTAAAAATTTTAAATAAAATTTTTAGGACTTAGTTAAGTGCTCAAGGAAGAGGTGGGTCGTTAGCTGTTTTTATAAAATAGTGACAGATTCTGCAATCCAGATTGACGTTGGAAGTTCATTCCACCACTGAGGGACAGTTAGTTTGAAGATTCTGGAAAGGGACCTTGAGCCATGCTGAGTAGGCACTACAAAGCGTCTATCATTAATCGAATGCAGATTGCGTGAGGGAACAGAAGCCTTCAGGAAAGAGCTGAGGTAGAACGGTGCTGTTCCAGCCAAGGTCTTGTACATGAGCATCAAGTCCTTGAATTTGATACGGGTGGCTACAGGAAGTCAGTGGAAGAAGATGAAGACGGGTGTGACATGGGTTCTTTTGAGCTGGTTGAAGACGAGACAGACTGCTGCATTCTGAATCATCTGAAGGGGATTGATAGAGCTGGCTGGGAGGCCTGTGAGTAGTGAGGTGCAGTAGTCCAGTTTTGAGATGAGCCTGGACTAGTAGCTGTGCAGCCTGTTCAGTGAGATAGGGTTTAATTTTCTTGATGTTATACAGAATGAACCTACAGGATCGTGCAGTTGTGGAAATGTTCCCCAAGATTCCTGGCTTTGTACAGGAAAACATCCATCCATCCATCCATTCATCCATGCATCCTATAAAGGGTCATAGGGGAGCCTGGAGTCTATCCAAGGGAACTGAGGGCACAAGGTGGATGACACCCTGGATATGGAAATCAGCCTGCATGTCTTTGTACTGGGAAAGGGAACCAGAGTACCTGAACGAAACCCTCAAAGCGCAGGGACAACATTCAAACTCTGTGCACACAGGGCAGAGGTAGGATTCAAACCCCTAACACCATAGGTCCTAGGCAAACATGCTCATTTTTGTTAAGTTGAATACCACATGGCAATGTGAACTGAAAACACACACTAAGCTTGATTTTGAGTGCAGGTTACTAACTGTGTGGAGTATTCTGGTTGTCCAAAAGCATGCACGTAGGCAGATTAGCTATGCTGAATTGCCCCTAGGTGTGAGTGAGTGTGTGGTCGTGTGTGCATAGTGGGCTACGATGGACTGACATAGCATCTAGGGTGCGTTGTCCCACCTTGCATCCAATTTTAAATCCAACGCAACCCTGTCCCTGATGAAAAAATGAAACTTGACCAGATTTGACCAATGCTGAACAAAAAAGCCCTTAGCTGCACCGGGTTCCCTTTAAACATTCATGTCCATGTCTCTTGATCAGACTGTAATGCTGCGTTTAAGTTGCCTTGCAAGTGCTAATTAGCAAGTTGGAAGTTTTTCACCTAGGCACAATTGACTTGTGAATTGGAAAAAACGCGGACGCCATGTCCATCTTTTGTTAGCAAGAAGCTAGCCAGTTTGCTGTGACGAGTGACGTACATTTTCCTCCACAAACATCTAACTGTGTATTCAATGTTTTATATTTAACAAGTGAGTATGTTGATTGATCTAAAAAAATAAAACTCATTTAAAGTTAATAAGTTCTTATTTTATTATGTCTGATGTTACGTGCGAGCAGCCATGTTGATTTGACGTCACTTTGTGAACAGAGAAGGAACATGTAGTCGTTGAAATATATATAGTAGACATGTCATAAAGAAGAAATAACAAGGTGAGGGGGCATTTTCTTGGGTTTTTACTGGTGGGATTTTACTGGTCAGTGCAGTATAATATTTTATTTTTCACTACTACTAAAAGCTCAAGCAGGTTAAATTAGAGGTGGAACAAGGATGCAGCTTAATAATATTAGTTTCCATATTTATACATTTTATAAAAATATATTCAATTATAACAAATAATGTGGGCCACACAGTGTGTGCTCAACCTTTGCATGTTCTTCCCGTGTTTCGGGGGTTTCCTTTGGGTACTCTGGTTTCCTCCACCAGTCTAAAGACATACGTTGTAGGCTCAGTGGCATTTCCAAAATGTGTGTGATTGTATGTGCAATTGTGCCCTGCTATGGGTTGGCACCCCATCCAGGGTGTCCCTTGCCTCGTGCCCAGAGTTCTCTGGGATAGGCTTCAGGCTCCCCGCGACCCTGTGTAGGATAAGCGGTACAAAATATAGATCGATTTATGGAAGATTTTGAATATATTATAATATATATAGCAAAGCTTGAGTGGGCTAACAGTTCTAACAACGCTTTTAAACGTACTGAGCTAGTGATGATCTGATAATACAAACGCACATACAAACAAACAAACTCACACACACAAAAGCAAATATTGACAAGTACTAACACATGACTGCTCAAGCACCCTGTGTTGCATTATGGACACTGACACATGCTTCCAAGTGGAGGTCTAAGCTGTGCTTGTTTCTTTCTGTTAGTAATAATGTCTGAGATTAAATATAAGGTGCAGATAATCCTACGCCTGCTTTTACCTCCATCTATGGGCACAGGACAAGCAGCATCTGTCTAGTCTCAAAGCAATGCCATTGAAAAGAGAGCCTCATCTGATTATTACAAACAAACCTGTCATATCCTCAAACACGGACGAGAGAGAGAGAGAGAGAGAGAGAGAGAGAGAGAGAGAGAGAGAGAGAGAGAGAGAAATTAGAAAATTAGAACATTATTGGGCATAGAAAAGAAAATATGAATCAGTTCAGCGACTCTTACCGAGAATGCTCTCTGACCACTTTGGCTATCACAAAAGACAACAGTCATAGATCTGTCAGTCCAGTGTGAAAACACCATGTGTCTGCGATCGAGTACACAGTAACTAATATTAGTGTATCACATAGTGAAAGCACATTACTGAAATCCCTATTCACAATAAAACCTAAAATTGCCAAGAATAGATGAAATAATACAACTAATCCTGCATTCACAGTTTAACATTTTATAGTCCCCTCCAAAGGTATTGGAACAGCGAGTCAAATTGTATTGTTTTGCTTTACACTGATGACTTTTGCTTTTGAGATCAAAAGATGAATATGAAACGATAGATCAGAATTTGAGCTTTCATTTCCTGATATTTACATCTAGATGTGTTAAACATTTTAAAATATGGCACCTTTGGTGGCAGACCATCCAATTTTGTAGATGAGCAAAAGTATAGGAACAGATAGTCTTAAAGTAAAGAACATAATATTTTGTTAACCCAGCCACGGAGCCATGGATCTCCATAAGTCAGTGGATGGTTCCATGCCGGTCCCAAGCCCGGATAAATGGGGAGGGTTGCGGCAGGAAGGGCATCCGGCATAAAACTTTGCCAAACTAAAATGGATGCGAGAGACTCAAGATTCAGACCATGCTAGGACAATCCCCGCAAGTGATGCGCAGCATGACCACCGTGGGGCTGTGAAAAGTGGGTTATGGCTACCGTATCAGGAGCAAATACGGCTAAAGAAGCTAGCCAAACGAGGAGAGAAGAGAGAGATAAAGAGGACCATCTTGATAGGGTCCCTGAATGTAGGATCAATGACGAGCAGGGGAAGGGAAGTGGTGGACATGGTGGAGATTAAGAAGATAGACATTTTGTGTGTGCAGGAAGTGAAGTGGAAAGGGCAGAAAGCGAAAGAAATTGGAAATGGTTTTAAGCTGCACGTGGGAGAAGACAACAGAAGGAGTGGTGTGGGAATAGTGTTAAGTCCAGCGATGAAAGAGGGAGTACTGCAGGTGAACCGTGAGTCGGACAGAGTGATCTGGATAAAGGTGGACGTGGATAAAGTGGTATTCAATGTTATCTGCGCATATGCACCACAAGTAGGGTGTGATAAGAAGGAAAAAAATGACTTTTGGAGACTGCTTGGAAGCGTGATGGCAAAGATATCTGAAACAGAAGTAGTATGGCTTGGAGCGGATATTAATGGTCATGTGGGAGAAGGAAACATCGATGCACCGGAAGTAATGGGTAGGTACGGAGTTGGGGTGAGAAATTAAGCAGGAGATGGAATTGTGGAGTTTGCAGCTGCCAACCACTTGGCGATAGTAAACACCTACTTCAGGAAAAGATTAACGAGAAGGATAACGTACACTAGTGGAGGGTGCCACTTGCAAGTAGACTACATTCTCTGTAGAAGAAAAGAGCTGAACCAAATACAGGACTGCAAAGTACTGCCAAAAGAAGCGGTGGCAAAACAGCACAAATTACTGGTGTTTAAAGTAGGAATGATAACCAAGGGAAGGCAGAGGCAGGTTAGGATTCGGAAAACACGCTGGTGGAAATTGAATGAAATGGGACATTGAGAAAAGTTTGCAAAGAAGGTGTTGGAGGAGAGGCAAGAATGGACTTGGGAGGCGCTAAGCACAAAGATTAGGTCAGCAGGAAAAGAAGTACTAGGTGAAACATCTGGGAAAGCTGGAAAGAAAGAACAGACGTGGTGGTGGAATGCGGAAGTAAAAGAAGCAGTGAAGAGGAAAAGAGAAAAGAAGAAGGACAAGGACCTGAACAAAGAAACAAAGAGAATAGTGGCAAAAGCAAGGTGCATGGCATTTAACGACCTGTATGCCAGCCTAGAAGAAGGGGAAGAAGGAAAGCGGAAAGCGATAAGAATAGCAAAGCAGAAGAGCCGGGAATCACAAGATATTTACCAAGCAAAGCTTATGAAGGATAGCCAAGGGCAAGTATTGTCAGATGAAGATGAGATAAAGGAAAGATGGAGGTCCTACTTTGAGCAGCTGATGAATGTAGAAAACGAGAGGAGTGAAAGATTTATAGAACCGAGAGAAGAAACGCAGGTGGAAAAGATAAAGGAGGAGGAAGTGATGGTAGTAATGAAAAAGATGAAGAGGAAAGGCGGTAGGACCAGATAACATCCCAGTGGAGGTGTGGAAAGCACTTGGAAGAAGTGGAACTGCAATGTTGACAAAGGTATTCGAGGCAATCATGGAAACGGAACAGATGCCAGAAGAGTGGCGAGAAAGCACCCTGATACCTATCTTCAAAAATAAAGGGGACATTCAGGACTGTGGAAACTACCGTGGTATCAAGCTGACTTCACACACGTTGAAGATATGGGAAAGGATCATTGATAGAAGATTGAGAGGAAAAGTTGCCATATCAGCACAACAGTTTGGATTTATGACAGGGAGAAATACAATAGATGCTATTTTCTCTTTGAGACAACTTATGGAGAAGTTTAGAGAAGGACAGAAGGAGCTGCATTGTATCTTCATAGATATAGAGAAAGCTTCTGATCGGGTACCAAGAGTAGAAGTATGGAACTGTTTGAGACTGAAAGAAGTGGACGAGAAGTATATCAGACTGATCCAAGATATGTACGTGGGTTGCAAGACAAAGGTCAGATGTGCAGCAGGAACCACTGAATATTTCAAGGTGACAGTTGGACTCCACCAAGGCTCAGCACTTAGCTCGTTCCTGTTTGCAATCATAATAGATTGTATAACGGGGCACGTACAGCGAGAAGCACCCTGGGATATGTTGTTTGCGGATGACGTGGTGTGTGGCGAAACAAGGAAAGAGGTGGTGGATAGGTTGGAAGTGTGGAGAAATGAGGTGGAGGACCGCGGTATGCGGGTTAGCAGGCAAAAGACTGAGTACTTGTTTATGGGGAAAAGAGAGTTGGCAGGAGAAGTAAAGATGCAAGGGGAGAAGCTGAAGCGCGTTGAGGATTTTAAATACCTGGGTTCGACAGTACAGACAGATGGTGGAGTAGAGAGGTAAGTAACAGGAAGGATCCAAGCAGGGTGGAGTGCTTGGCGGAAGATAACCGGTATCATGTGCGACAGAAGAGTGCCAGCAAAGTTGAAAGGAAATCTCTACAAGACAATGGTGAGACCTGCAATGCTGTACGGGATGGAAACTGTGGCAGTGACAAGACGTCAGGAAAGGAAAATGGAAGTAGCGGAAATGAAAATGTTGAGATTTTCTCTTGGAAAGACAAGGATGGACAAAATCAGGAATGAAGAGATAAGGGCTACAGTGAAGGTGGGAGAGATGGGTGTGCAGCTGAGAATGGCAAAACTAAGGTGGCTGGGTCACGTAGTGAGAAGGGATGAAGGCTACATTGGGAAGAGAGTGAGAAAGTTAGTAGTTGGAGAAAGGAGGCGTGGTAGACCAAGAAGGCGGTGGGAGGATTGCGTGAAGGAGGATTTAATGGTAGTAGGAAAGACAGAAGAGGATGCGTGCGATAGAATGGCCTGGAGAAGAGTCGCCCGCACCCCACCAAGTGGGATTAAAGCCAGAAGAAGAAGAACACATAATATTTTGTTGCATGTCCCTTGCTTGCAATAACTGCATCAAGCAATGCGCAATTTGTCCTGTGGCATCAGTGATGAAAAAAGTAAGTTACTGTGCCATAACTTTTTGTGTACACATAGATGAAATTACTCATTGACCAACAAGAAAGCAAGACCGTGTTACAGGGCTGGACATGGGGGGGGGGGGGGGGGGGGGGGCGTGAGGGGACTGAACTTCAAGGGGGGGATGCCCTTCTAGTTCAAATTGGCTAAATTTTTTGGGGGAAAAGAAGAGAGTTTCTATCTCTATCCACTCAAAAGCCTACGAAAGTGCACATAAATGTGATTTCCGCACGTAAGCTTAGCGTTTGGTTGTGCAATGTTGACTGTCCCGATTGTGTAATACCTGCAGCCAGTAGGAATGCTTCTCTATACGTGCGTGTATTCACAGAATCAATTAGATCACCTCAGGTAAGTAAAAGTGCACCTATTGAGGTTTTTCAAATATTACCTTTCATATAGTGTGTTATAGCAGTGTTTGTGAATGTAAAAAGTCTTCAAAGTTTCAAAAATCAAAGCTTGCGACAAACTGAGTTATAAACTCCTAAAAGAAGGAAGCGATTCTGAATAGTTGAAACGAGTCGTTAGTAATTCGAGACTTACTTCCTGTACTAACCTACGTAGGTTTGTAACAAAAAACCCCGCCTCTGGTCTTCCTCGGATGCTCGCGAACAGACAGAGTGAAATTCGTTATGGTAGTGGGCATTTCCTTTTCGACACACGCTGAGAGCCGTAGAACAATCACAACAGACTGGGACATCTGACCAATCAGAGCAGATTATGCTTGCTGAATGGAGGAGTTTAGAATGAATACTTTAGAACATATCATTGAATGAGTTGTTTTGTTATGCAATGCTGCAATTTAAATTAAAATGTTTTTTGATCTTGGATGCATGTAAATCTATTATAGAGACCTCTAAAACAAAATTAGGCACGTTTCAAAACCATAATTGGTGTGCTTTAATAGAGTCTTAACAGAAACAGTTACGCTAACAGATGCAAAGGTAGAAACATTTGATATGGATAAAGCTGTGTGCACGGACCTGAAATGATCCAGGTTTAATCTATTTTGAAATTTTTAATGCCCTTATACATCGTAATTTATTTTCACTCTCATAGCTTCCTAAGTATTATATCCTTAATATATAAGTATTATATCCACAGTTGTGTTAGCCTACAAGTTTATAACTTCTCTGCAAGCAGAGATTCTTTTGAATGAACTCCAAATAAGTGTTATTAGGCTATATATAATGTTATTTGGCTATATGTTATAGAGGTCACAGATCCAGTCTTCTAAAGGTCAGAAAAAATCAAACAAATGAATAAATAAATGAATGAATAAATAAACTCCCCAACTAGATCCCCCCACCCCCCAGTGTATCTGGGCCATTTCAACCACAGATCCCACCATACCACACAGCTACCCGAGAAAAGATACAGGTAAACGAAAATATTTAATTTCATTCATGTTCATGTAGTGTTTGATAATTACTTTATTAGCTTACTTGTAGAGATCGCAAAGTGATACATGACAGTGAAAAATGACTTGCAATAATCCTAAAAATAGGTAAAAGATAAATGTTAGTGTGCCCACTATAAGCACCAGTGTCCCCTGCCTGGCCCCCCTTAGCTACTATGGTCTAGAACCGCAATTGATTTTCCCCCTGATGAAGTCCTGTGTTGAGTTGGCAGTGTGTTTTGGCTCATTGTCTTGCTGCATGATGTCTGAATTCATTCTGCTGCTACAATCATGTGTTACATTATCAATAAAGATATTTGTATTTAAACTGGACGTGAGTATGGTCTAGACTAGAATGTTGTTTTTTTGTGAACTCTATTGCTATGGAAACACTAGAAAGCACAGGAGAAAAAACCCTAGAACTGCTGGAAAAAGAAGTCAATCACAACAAATAGTGTAACGTTCTGGCGAACTTTCAACCTTCTGTCTAATGTGACTGAGTATGCAAGCTGTGTTTCAAAACAACAATGTCTTTCCCAAATCAGGGATCTGTTGTTTATAGTTGACAACAATAGGCATCTAATAATACACTATATGACTAAGAATATGTGGACTCCTGACCTTCACACCCATATGTGGACCCTCCCCAAACTGTTTTCACAAAGTTGGAAGCACACAATTGTCTAGAAGGTCTTTGTATACCGTAGCATTATGATTTCCTTTCACTAGAGCTAACCCAAACCTGTTTTAGCATGACAATGCTCCTGTGCACAAAACGAGGTCCATGAAGACATGGTTTGCCAAGAGTAGTGTGGACGAACCCGTCCTGAGTCTTTACCTCAAACACACTGAACACCTTTGCGATCAACTGGAATGTTTACTGCATGTCAGGCATTCTTGTCTTGCTGAATGGGTACAAATCTCCACAACCATGCTCCAAGGAAAGCCTTGGTACAGGTGTAACTCAGTGGATGGAAAGAGGTGGGCATTTTACAAAAAAACAAAACAAAAAAAAACCCAAAACACACATTCCTCCTAATTGTATCATCTTGAAGGGAGTGATATTTATCCCATTAGTAGTTTTGCTGAATTCTCAGTTTTGACACTTCATTAGGCTTGTTTTTGAACAAAGTTGCTTTCGGAAAAAGCAACTCTAATTTCAAGATACAAAGTACAGACAGTGTTTCTACATTTACATTTGCATTTATTCATTTAGCAGATGCTTTTATCCACAGCGACTTACAAATGAGGAAATACAAGCAAAAGTTTAAAAAAAAAAAAAAAAAAAAGGTTCTACAATGTACAGAAAGAAATTCTGCTTTAAGAAATATTTCAAAGACTGGGAGAAGGAAAAAGGGATTATGGAGTTAGCTGAGTTATTTGCCAAACATCTCCCTATTCTGTTCTGTCTAAAGCTTTAATATAAAATTGTTGGCCTGCCAGTATGTTTTCTAAATTCTTTGTAGCAGTACAGAGTGCTGTATTGTTAATGATCATGTTCCCAATGTGGGCTTCAGTCTGTGTTCAGTCAGTGAAGTAGGGGGTCAGAGAGATTCAACAACCTCTCTCTCTCTCTCACACACACACACACACGCACACACACACACACACACATGGCTGGTAATTTACCACATAGACCATCCCTGCTGCGCTTCAGTCCGTCACACACTCACTCATAAAGACACAGATATGATCATCTACCACATGCCTGCTGTTTGTACAGTATTTATGTTAGTGTGAATCAGATTACATGTGTATACACTTTCTTTAACGCTGGAACGAGTTCACTACCGAAACATCTACCATACCATAATTCTCTTTAAATACATCAAACAAGAGATTCACATTCTTCACTAATTCAAGAGCAGTTACTAAGTCAATATCGAGTGTTGGTAAAAAGTTTTTTTTTTTTTTTTTAACTAAAAACTAAAATAATAAAATTATTATAAAAAAATAAAATAAGAAATGAAAACAAAATAAATACCTTTTAGAACAATGCATGTGTTACTGTTTGGATGAAAGGCAAATGATTGTATCCCAAGTGAGACATACAAGCACAAGGCTAAGCAGTTGGTACTTTTCAAGGATCTTGCTCAATCCCCCAACAGTGGACTTCTATAAATCATGGGACTAGAGCTACCATTGCTATTGTCTATGATGACAAAATGTTTGAAAATAAAAATAAATAAATAAATATTTTTTTACATTCATTTTTTAATCAACTAGAAAAAACAGGTTTGGTCTTGCTTTCTGAATAATTTTTCTTATCCTTTATACTCACAAAACATCGTCCAAACAGCACAGCATTATTGAGAAAACAGGCCTGTCGGACTGCAAGCATCTGATTTAGCTCTGGTTTTCATGACATTAAATAATGAATCAGCAAATTTATCCTTAGTTTTGAAACAACATCTCAAAGCATATGTCTGCTTATACTGACGTGCGAAGCATGTCTGTCTTCATTATGAAGACTATTAGCAAGCTAATTAATATTAATGAACACAGGGAGTCTGCTTTATGATTTTTAATCACTAGTAGCCAGTAACCAGGAAAATGGGATATCAAAATATATAGCCATTATTTTCAGAGTAAAAACTTAGGAAAAATACATACATTCCTGAAAATAACTTATTCCTTAATAATAAGCATTGACTTCCTGAGACACATTTTGTATCTGTTCTAAAACAATGAAATAAAAGCAGCACTTGGGAGTGCACATACGACTTTTGGGCCCCATGGTGCAAGTACTGATCAAACAACAAAACAGGAACAAAAGAAGAAACTGTTGGATGAATCCAAAGGGCAACTTAAAAGTAACTGAAAGTGTGTGTCCACTTCAAAGGAATTCCAAGTGTGTGTCCACTGACTTCAGCCAACAAAATCAGGACACATGCAAGGCTCTTCTTCTGCATGCAATCCATGTCCTCAGTCTTACCCCTCTGGCCCGTCAACGCAAGCATCGCCTAGCAACGGGCGAAGGGTGCCTGGCAACAGCCTCCACCATGCCCCTGGGGTTCTCTCTGCTAGACGGTGAAAGACAATGCGTACTAATCATATCGTCAGTCACCTTAAAATCCTTCATTTGTCAACAGAGAGGCACCAGAGCTTTTCATAACTCTCTTAAAGTCACACACACACACACACACACACATACACACACACACACACACACACACACACACACACACACACACACATTCTTAATCACTCTTGTCTGTCTTTGCAAAATGCCCAACTGTTTCAATCAATACACTGAAGCTCATTAGTTGCTAATGACCTGTAGCATTGGTCAAATCTGTAGAGAGTTCTCACACACAATGCATGTGACCCTCTCCATGCCACTTAGATGCTTGGGATGGGCGATATGGATTTAAAACTATATCACGATATTTTCTGGTATTTATTGTGATACCGTGATAATATAAATATAGTACCATGCAGCACTGTTTTCAGTTACAAGTGATATCTGTGATCTTGAGAGCATCAGAAACACAAACATTGATCTAAAAGTAAAACTGATTTTCTGAAACCAAACCAGTTCCTGATTGTAGAGGTAGCTCCTCGTTTAGCGATAAACTCCTCCTCAGATTCACATCCGCCTTCCACAGTACATGTTTTCACTCTGCACGTGCGCTGAGAATGAGTCATGCACAGAAATTTGTCATCAACTAGGCTTTATCGTTATTATCACAGGAAAACTAATTCTTATTGTGGGCAGAATTTCTACCTGTATATCGCAAACGATAAGATATCGCCCATCCTTAACTAGATGCAGTCCTTCACTGCAGGTTTGCCAAATCTGAATGAATGCATTACAAGCAATTTAGCTGCAGGAGTTTTGTGCACTTTTGCTAATTCAAATGCACTTAGACGCAGAAACCGAACAACATTTCGCTTTTAGTTTAAATTCAGAAGATCTATACAGAATGTTTGTACACATACATGTAGAGGGTACTTCTGGTCAACTACAGACGTTGCTTGTTTTCTGAAGCAGTAAATAATAGTAAATAGTAAATAATAGTATATTGTAATCAGCTTTATCTTACATTCTAAAATATTTCACTACAAATACAATTTGTAGCGTTGTTTTATAAGTGTGGTTCAAATGCATTCTTAGTGCCATTAAGACCTGCATGGATCGAACTTGGTCCACATTGTGGGTGAGACTTGCGAGGACTAGCACAAGACTAGATGAGACTAGCACAAACATGCAATTAACCTACAACAGTGTTTTTCCAGTTCCCCTTTCTGGGTTTAGGTTGTATGGGAGATTATAATAATAAGGTCACAAAGTTTGCTAATTTGCGAACCTACATCCAGGACATTTAATGCATAGATTTAGATTAAACTCATCAGGTAATAAACTAATGAACAAAGTGTTTTGAGTACAGCTGGTATTTTACATCAGAGACAACAGTAAAACTGTCCCTCCCAGATTTTGCGATTTTGTGATCGCAGAAATGAACACAATTTCTGTATGTGTGTGTGTGTGTTGATCGGGATCGGGCCTGCAAATTTTCAAAAGTACTGCAGATTTTCCACAGCATCTGGTCGAGACACATCGATTCAGCCAAAGCCCTCTTCAAATTCATGTGCGCTGAACGGGTACAGCTAAAAGGTCTCATTTATCAACAAACATCACCGCGAAGGTCAGTGCAAAACAATTTCATGCAATGGCAATGTTGCCAATTCAAGTACTTTTTTAACAACACTAGGGCAAGACAACAACACTAGCACACAATTGCACATACTGTTAGTGGGAAAAAGGTACTTTTTAAAATAGCACATAATGCTCAATCACTCCGCGGTGCAAAAATATGCATTTAAATGTGCCGTCTATTTGTAGTCATAACTAACTGTCACAACAACAAAAAAATTTAAGTGCACCTATGATGGTTTTGAAACCTGCCTAATTTTGTTTTAAAGGTCTCATACAATAGATTTACATGCATCCAAGGTCAAAAAAACACTTTAATGGGCTCATAATTTAAATTGCAGCATTACTTTTGTGCCATAAACGACTCAATAAATGATCCATTCTAAAGGATTCGTTCTAAACTCCTCTTTTCAGAGAGCATGCTCTGCTCTGATTAGTCAGATGGCCCAGTATGTTCTGATTGGTCTACCTCTGTCAGCAAGCAGCCGATGAAGACCAGAGGCGGGGCTTCTTGTTACAAACCTATGTAGGTTAGTACAGGAAGTATGTCTTGAATTACTAACAACTCGTTTCAGCTTTTCAGAATAATTCAGCTTGTCATGTGCTTTGATTTTTGAAACTTTGCAGACTTTTTTACAGTCACAAACAGCTCTATAACACACTACATGAAAGATAATATTTGAAAAACCATAATAGGTGCACTTTAAAAAAAAAAACATTGCCTGGTCCTTTTTCTTTTTTGGTTTTATATTTTTTTATTGATTCTCATACAATTTTCAGAGTACAACAAGATATATCAATACAGAATCAACATTTTTACCCCAGTAACAGCCCCTCCCACCCCGCCTAGGAATGTTTACATATGATTCATTTACTTATGA
>JAFFST010052868.1:29742-39748 GCA_022414735.1 Noturus placidus
TATATATATATAAAAGCTTTAATAAGGTAAACAAACAGGTAAAACAAATAAAGCACATGAAAATAATTCTAAACAAAAAACAGATGCAAAAAAAAGAAAACAGATGTAGTGGTGCAAAGGCGGTCCTACACGCAATTCTCAAAACACCCACAAGAGCACCATTTATAGGTGAATACGATATTACAAAACCGATATCCGATTATGGAAAAATACTTAAATATCAGGAAATATATGGGTATAACCAACTATCGGTTGATCTCTTATCCATCCATCCATTTTCTGTACTGCTTGTCCTACACAGGGTAGTAGGGAGCCAACCCATCGCAGGGCACAATCCCACACACACTCCCATTCGCACACTACGGACAATTTAGAGATGCCGATCAGCCTAAAGCACGTCTTTGGACTGGGAGAGGAAACCTGAGTACCTGGAGGAAACCCCCAAAGCATGGGGAGAACGTGCAAAGTACACACACGCAGGGTGGAGGTGGGAATCAAACCTCCAATCCCAAAGGTGCAATGCCACCCACATGAGGTACATTTTCCTCTTGCTGATCCAGAAATATGAGGGAAACTATACAAACCGCATGGAAATTGGATATGAAAATGAGCCAGCAATAAGTAAAAGAGCACTCTAACACACAGATGACTACATTTCTGATAATTCAGTTAATTTTAAGCAGATAATCATAGGTACATAAATATTGCAAGGCATGTTAAAAGTTATAATATGAAACAACAGAATTTTAATTAAGTCTTTTGTGGAAATTAACCAGCTTTAAATGTACCGCAGTTGTTGTTCATGTGGTATATTGTATATGTTTTAAATGTGCTTGTACTGTAACTCTGAGAATGTAAAGCACTTTGGTCAACTCGTGTTGCTTTTAAATGTGCTATATAAATAATCTGTGATTGATTGATTGATTGACTGATTGAGCTTAACTGGGCAGAGAATACATACTGTCTCATACATAAAAATCTCATGAAGATTTTTTTTAACAAAATAACCAGATATCGCACACTAACAACAAATGATAAAATCTTTTCTGGACCAATAACCAAACATGACATTTAATGTCAAGAACAATCTTTTTAACGATAGTCTCTCTGAGCATGAACTCAGCATTTGATGATATGATTACAGATGACACTCCAGCACGGTACTGAGATTGTCTAAAGAGCCTGGCTACGTGTAGCACATATCATTTGAAGCGTGAAATATAACATGTCAAGGTGAACAGAACAGCCACGTTGTGGTCAGGTGTTCACACAAAACCAAGGAGCATTAGCATCAAGTTACTGGGTGTCAACAGCTGCAGTAAATGAACAGCATCCTTCATGGTTAGATTTGCATGAGACAAAAATCACACTGGTAGAATTTACATGCAGTGACATCTGTTTTGCAGCTTGACCCATTATGCATATTAGTCATGCACCAGCATAGTGCTTTCAATGCCTGTAATATCAGATTAATCCTGACAGCTATCATATTCCAATGGCATTTGCTTATTTGTCTAAAGCTTAATTTTATTTGTGTGGCTTTTCTTATATGACCAACTGTCATAACACAGCATCACTGTCAGCATTTTTTTTATTTTGTGTTGTTGTTCTTGTTCTGTCTTTGAAAAAGCTGTTACCACTGGAGGCATGTGGATCAGAACAGCCAGCTGTAAATGTTAAAAAGCCTGTTTAACAATCCTCATCACCTAGACCAAATTGTGAAATTTGATTAATTTTTACACGGTTATCCTTCCATGATATAATCCACTGAGGCGGGGAGTGTGAGCAGAAAGGAACTGCTTTCTACATGCATGCTTATGTGCTTCTGTAAGATTAAAAGTGTGAGCAAGCTTTATTTATTTATTGTTTTACTTATGTTTTTGACACAATGATAACAACACCACTGGACTGAACTTGTTTATTTATAACAATTTGATCAATTTCACTTCCTCCTTGCATAAACAACTCTTATTTATACACCAGTAAATAGAGGGGTCTGAAAGAGTGCACGAAAATAAATAAATAAAGTGCACTGTTACTAAAGTGTCTTTTTTAAATATAAAAGCTTTGATAAGGTAAACAAACAGGTAAAACAAATAAAGCACATGAAAATAATTCTAAAAGATAAACAAAAAACAAGAAAAAAGAAAACAGATGCAGTGGTGCAAAGGCGGTCCTACGCGCAATTCTCAAAACACCCATAAGAGCACCATTTATAGGTGAATGTTAAAAAGCCTGTTTAACAATCCTCATCACCTAGACCAAATTGTGAAAATTGATTATTTTGTACACGGTTATCCTTCCATGATATAATCCACTGAGGCTGGGAACTGCTTTCTACATGCATGCTTATGTGCTTCTGTAAGATTAGAAGTGTGAGCAAGCTTTTTGCAGCCATGCTTATATGTGTGGTGTGTCAGTATGTAATCCGTGCTCTCTGCTGGAAATCAGTTTTCACCCCCTCCGTGATTCTCTTTGAAAACAATAGCAGAGTTTAGCGAGAACAGATCCTGTGGCGAGAGGACTCAGCTGCAGATCTTGCACTAGCACGAATCCAGGCACACAATACACTGTGCAGCTCCATATGGTCATCAGAGAGAGAGAGAAAGAGAGAGAGAGAGAATGCGAGAGAGAACGCACGAGAGAAAAAGAGAGAGAGAGAGAGACAGAGAGAGAGAGAGAGAGAGAGAGAGAGGGAGAGACACCTGCATATCATGCACTACCGACTCAGTCATTTTCAGTAAAAAATGATCCATTAGAAATTAAATGAAGCGACTATTCAACATGCACTGTAAGCTCATGTGGCTTAAAAGGATTTTTTTTCCAAAACTGTTTTACAGTATTGTGAGCTTTTAGCCACATCTCTGATAGCGCTAAAGCTGGGTTATAATAATCTGCTGCAGGTGACTTATCATGTCTTCAACAGAAAAAATATATTTATATGTATTCAGAGTCATTGCAACTTTCAGGTTGAAGGCTTCATAATGTATGTGAGTGTCTACTTGGTGATTTGTTTGATAGACTGTTCTGTTCTGTTGTGTCTTCAACTTTTCACAGTCATATCTCTCATCATCCTTGGTGCAACCATGTGTTTTTGTGCGTGCGTGCGTGTGTGTGTGTGTGTGGTTTGCTGATGCTGAGCAGAACTGATTCAAGGCAGGCAGCCAGCAGCCCTGTAGCCAGCAGACAGTCATGATATACCTCATCTTTACCCTTGACTACTTTCACTGCAGTGTCTGCGTGTTCTGATATACAGATGGCAGATATATCAGAAGTCGATGCCTATTTCTGCAGGTTTTAACAGGTATCTTGGTTTAACAGTCAATACAAATGCCTCCATTTCAATAGCTTCCATCCATCCATTTTCTTTACTACTTATCCTACACAGGGTCGCAGGGAGTCTATCCCTATCCCAGGGGATTCGGGGCACAAGGCACGGGACATCCTGGATGGGGTGCCAACCCATCGCAGGGCACACACCCATTCACACAATACGGACAATTTAGAGACGCCGACCATCCTACAACGCATGTCTTTGGATTGGGGAGGTAACCGGAATACCCAGAGGAAACTCCCAAAGCACAGGGAAAACAGGCAAGCTTGAATCGAACCCCCCAACCCTGAAGGTGTGAGGCAAACGTGCTAACCACTAAGCCAGTATGCCCCCCATTTCAATTAGCTTATGTGGCTATTTACTTTTGCAACACTGTGAGCCCTTATCCAGAGCGACTTACAGAAGTGCTTTGTAGTCTCCATCAAAAACATATCCTCATGCTAGTGTTTCAAATCTTTTTTTTTTTTCAGCAGAGCTAGGCTTATGAAATGTATACAAACCTGTTGCTAAATGACAAGACTTCTGATTGGTGCAGGGCCCGAACAACAAAATATAATTGGCCATCTTGTTTGAAAGTAGTGGGCCTGCTGTTTATAGTGCAACTAACTGCAGCCTTGAAAATCGAACAGTTACTCAATAAAATTACAAAGCATTTGCTGAGTGATGTTTTAACTTTTTATTTCTGAATTGTGGATTTGCAGGTGTGATTCCCCCCCATACACACACACCTCTTCAGGCACACATCTCAACACCAAATGAGCATAAGTGCCACCTCAGACATAAAGGGTTAAAGTTATACACAGCTTCATTGTGCCTTTGCATAGATTTTCCAACTCGCTGAAATTTAAGGGCACCAATCTTCCAAAAGATGTTTCCTCATTTGTTGTTTTGATGATGGTGTTTAGAAGGGGTTATTTGTATAGGACTTTTAACAATGGACATTGTCACAAAGTAGCTTTACAGAAATATATAAATTCAGGATAGAAATTTTAAATGTAAAAACGAATCCCAAATGAACAAGCCAGAGGCGACGGTGGCAGGATTATACTCCCTGAGGTGACATGAGGAAGAAACCATCAGAGGAACCAGATTTAAAAAGGAACCCATCCTTAAGTGGGTGACACCGGATAGTGCGATTATAAATAATTCTCTTCTATACCTGTACTACATGGTCAAAAAGTGCAACTATGTAACCAGGAAATTCATTAGTATTTACATAACTGTTAACTGATGGAGACATGAGTGCAAAACTGTTCATGGCAATTGCAGTCCAAATGCTATCATACAAATTATAGTCCTAAGCCATCATAGCAAAACTTTTCTAGGGCTGGATGATATTGCACATTTTAAAAACTTTATGAATGATTGTCGATTTGTTTTTTACATAATGCATTTGAAAAATTACGCAAGTTATTAAGAAAGTATTTTATTTATTAGAATGGCATTTGGAAAAATAGTTACAACACCATCTATATAGCAAACAGTGCAAACAATGGTTCTTACAAGTAAAGGATTCTTAAAAAACGTCAGGGTTACGTATGTATCCCTGTTCCCTGAGAAGGGAACGAGACTTTGCATATAGCATAACAGTATGGGAACGCCTTGCGCGCGTGACCGGTATCTGAAGTTTGTGTAAAATCATGCCTCTACTTATAGGCCTGCCATGATCAGGTGACGTGGCAATTAAGCGCGTCGCATGATATATATATATATGGCACCTGTGAACCACGCCAACAGTCTCTATTATCTGAAGCGAAGACGCAATTCACAGGCCTGCCCTGGTATGAAAATGCTATGCAATGTCTCATTCCCTTCTCAGGGAACAGGGTTACATACGTAACCCCGACGTTCCCTTTCTAAGGGAACTTCGAAGTTGCATATAGCATAACAGTATGGGAACGAGAATATCCACTCCGTCATACCGAGGGCACGCCTGTCCAACGGCAGTAATAACGGATGAATGTGTGTGCCGTAGACCATCCTGCAGCTGCACACACATCCTGCAAGGACACCCCTTTGGACAAAGCCTTCGAGGAGGCGACCGCCCTAGTGGAATGAGCTCTTATGTCCAGATACGTGGCGAGACCGCGCGCCTCGTAAGCCATAGAGATTGCTTCCACTATCCAGTTAGAGATGTGCTGCTTTGACACGGCATCACCTTTACTGTCACCACCAAAGCAGACCAGCAGCTGCTCTGACTTATGCCTCTGGCCGGAGCGGTGGACATAAGTACATAGAGCCCTCACCGGGCACAGCAGGTGCATCCTCTCTTGTTCCGGTGTGAGGAACGGAGGAGGGCAGAAGGCCTGCAACACCACAGGGTGGACTGTTGATGTAGGCACTTTAGGAATATAATCCGGCCTAGGATACAGGAAGACCTTGGGTAGTCCAGGGGCAAAGTCAAGGCAGGAGGGCACAACAGAGAGAGCTTGCAGGTCTCCCACTCGCTTGAGAGATGTCAGGGCCAGCAGAAGAGCTACCTTCAGAGTCAGAAGCTTCTCAGAGGCTGACTCTAAGGGCTCAAACAGGGCCCCTGACAGGCCTTCCAAGACCACAGAAAGGTCCCAGGAAGGTATTCGCGGCTTGCAGATGGGCCTTAGCCATCTGACACCACGCATGAACCTTGAAGTCAGAGGATGTTGCCCCACAGAGGCCCCATCAACAGGGATGTGGCTGGCCGAAATGGCGGCCACATAAACCCTGATTGTAGAAGGCGCCAACCCTGCTGAGAAACTCCAGGACTGTAGCTATTATGCAGTTCACTGGGTCTAACTGCTGTTCCCCACACCACAAGACAAAAAGCCGCCACTTGAGTGCATACAATTTCCTTGTGGATGGTGCTCTAGCATTTAACATGGTCTCTACAACCTCAGTTGTGAGACCAGACTCTATGAGCTGGTGTCCCTCAGGGGCCAGACCCACAGTTTCCATAGTTCTGGCCGAGGGTGATAAATCAGCCCTCCGGCTTGAGACAGTAGGTCCCTGCGGATGGGAATCTCCCAAGGAGTGCCGTCGAGCAGGGACATTATCTCCAAGACCCATATTTGAGTTGGCCAATAAGGTGCTACTAGCAGCAGACGTAGACGGCCTTGACGGTAGACGGACTCTCGCTAGAACTTGTGGGAGCAGAGCGATCGGGGGGAAAGCATACAGACGCGACCTTGGCCACGTGTGTACCATGGCGTCTAGCCCCAATGGTGCAGGAGGAGTGAGGGCAAACCACAGAGGGCAGTGTGTTGTCTCCTCGGAGGCAAACACATCCACTTGCGCTTGTCCGAACCTCCGCCATATAAATTAAATAAAAAAATTTATATAACGCTTTTTACAATGGTACATTGTCTCAAAGCAGCTTTACAGAAATATCATTTTTACATTTACAAGCAACTTACTAATGAGAGGACATTCACACACCAATGGTAGCTGAGCTGCCATGCAGGGTGCTAGCTTGTCATTGGGGCAACTTAGGGTTCAGTGTCTTGCCCAAGGACACTTCGGCATGGGATCACCCGGGCCGGGATTCGAACCGCCAACCCCATGGTTATTGGATTAGTGGACAACCCGCTCTACCGACTGAGCCACAGCCACCCAGGTTTAGAGAACTGCTTTTGACAGTCAGGAACTAGGAAGTAGACCTTCTTATTACTAATTTGTATGCCTAAATATGGACTCCACCATTTGTGGATGGAGCCTCCAACCCCCGGGCCTCAGCCCCTGCCTCGACAGGATGTCTGCCCCTACATTCCGGCTGCCCGGAATGTACATTGCACTCACTGACAAGAACTTTCCCTCTGCCCAGAGAAGGATTAGTTGCGCCTGCCTGAACAGGGGGCGTGAACGTAACCCTCCCTGGGGGTTGATATACGAGACCACAGCTGTGTTGTCTGACACAACAAGCACATTGTGATCTCTCAACTGAGGAAGAAAGAACTGCAGTGCTAGGAATACGGCCCGCATCTCTAGGCGATTTATATGCCACTCCAGATGAGGGCCGCTCCAAAGACCGTGAGCTGGACAGCCATTTAAGACTGCCCCCCAGCCCATGAGGGATGCATCTGTCATTACCGTCTTGCGGTAAGGGGACACCCCTAGAGTGTGAGCCGAGGCTAAGAACTGCGGGCACCTCCAAATACTCAGAGCACGTAGGCATCGCCGCGTGACACTGATTACTCTCAGAGGTGTCATCCTCGGATGAAACCCCCGACTTTTCAGCCACCACTGAAACGGTCTCATGTGCAATAGGCCCAACGGTATGACGTTAACTGCTGCTACCATAAGGCCCAACAGCCTCTCGTAAAGGCTGGAGGGGATGCCCAGACCCAACTTTATCTTGCTCAAAGTTGAAAGGATCGATTGTACGCGTATTGGGGATAGATATGCCCTCATTGCAGTAGAATCCCATATAACCCCCAGAAAAGTTGTCCTCTGTACTGGAGAAAGCATACTTTTCTTGAGGTTCAACCTGAGCCCCAAGCTCCTCATGTGGGCGAGAACAACATCTCGAAGTTGAACCGCCTGTTCCCTGGATCGTGCCAGAATTAACCAGTCGTCCAGGTAATTTAGTACACGGATACCCCGGAGTCGCAAGGGAGCCAGAGCAGCATCCATGCACTTTGTGAATGTGCGAGGGGATAAAGCTAGCCCAAAGGGAAGAACCCGAAATTGGTATGTGTTTCCTCCAAACGCAAACCTCAGGAACTTCCTGTGGCTGGGCGATATTCCTATGTGGAAGTATGCATCTTTCAGATCTATCGTTACAAACCAGTCCTCAGACTGAATCTGTGGCATGATAAGTTTGAGGGTTAGCATCTTGAACCTGTATGTCCGAAGAGTACGGTTCAGATGACGCAGATCTAAAATTGGCCACATGCCTCCATCTTTTTTGCGGACCAGGAATAACGGCTGTAAAACCCTTCCTCCCTCAGGGAACAGGGTAAACATTCTATGGCCCCTTTGTCCAAAAGGGAACTTATTTCCTGAGCTAACATTGGGCTCTCCTCTGTGCTGACAACCGTGGTGAGCACACCTCTGAACCGGGGTTGGTCGCGCTCTGAACTGGACCTGGTAACCCTTTTCTATGGTGGATAGAACCCATGGGGACACACTTGGCAGTAGTTTCCACACTGCCAAATGATCTTTCAGTGATGTCAGTCTTTCCACATTTTGATGGAGGGAAAGCATCAGATTACCGTTGCCCTGTGACACCTCGCTGACCAGAGAAGACCGAAAACGTGGGATGGCCGCAGCCAGGGCAGGCCCTACAGTAGAACTGAGGGCTGCTTGCCCTAGCATGTCCCCTGATACTTCCCTCCGTGGCCCCTCAGGACCGTTCCTTCCTTGCCTGCTTTGCGTTTATGATCATTCTTAGATCAGGCCTCTTAGCAGGCTGTGGCCGTCTGGTTCCCCTGGCTTTCTGCAGGGGGAGGAGGGCTGCCACACTTGTCTTCTGCGTCTCCCTCGCACCAGCCTTGCTGGCCCGGACTCCACTCATGGAGGTCCGTGCGGACTCCACTCATGGAGGTCCGTGCGAACTCGACCCGACGGGGAAGGAACTGGCTGCACGCCGCCGTCTGTTGTTTTGTCTCGCAAAACCTGTCGGCGATGGCAGTGACCGCTCCGCCAAACAGGCCGAAAGGTTTAACAGGGGCGTTCAGCAAGGAGACCCTTTCCTTGTCCCCCATCCCTGAGAGGTTGAGCCACAGGTGCCTCTCAGCCACAACCAGGCTACCCATTGAACGGCCGATATGATGGGCCGTTTGTTTGGTCACCCGGAGAGATAAATCTGTGGCCCGGCGCAACTCTTCCACTGCCTCAGGCCCAATCCCCTCACCAGTATCAAGCTCACTCAGTGGCCTTACATGGCTTTGACGGTAATGTTGGCCCCACTAAATTACCCGCCATCAATAGAGAGAGGTGGCTCGCAAGCGCCTCCTCCACCTTTGGCATTGCTACATAGTCATGCTGCTCACTCCCCATGATGGCAGCATAATCAGATGCTGTGGGGTTATAAACACGGCTAGTGTTTGGTTTGCCCCAGAAGCGTGATATCTCATCATGCACTTCCGGGAAAAAGGGGAGTTTTCTGCAGTGTGAGGGAACGTTATATTTATTGCCACTGGAGAGGAAGCGCATATCCAGCCTGCTACGAGCCACTTCCTCCTCCCCGGGCCAGTCTAAATTCAGCTTTTGAACTACCCTAGTGATCACCTCGAGCAGCTCTTTATATGCTTGAATGCTGCTGTCAGTTTCTGGAGCAATGTCTTATATGCCATGTCTGAAATTACATCGCAACTGAGAAGACAACTTGGGGTATTCTTCTCATATCCGCGTTCCTTCCCCATTTACGGCGTGACGTCCAAATCAACATGGCTGCGCACAGCATCAGAAATAAACAAAGAAAAACTTCTTACCTTTAAATGAGTTATACTGTATATAGAAGTATTAGCGTTAGATTAATCAGCATACAGACATATTTGTTTGGTTCAATCTAAAACACTGACCAAACCGTTTGCTGTGTGAGAAAGTAAAGACATCTCTCATTCGAGTTAGCTGCCTAGCTTGTTGCTAACAAATTACAACCATGGGGACGTCCAGATTCCCTCTTCCTCTGTCGAACGTGCTGAGGTCGAAAATAACGTAATTCTGACCGGCGATTTTAAAAAAAAAAAAAAAAAA
>JAFFST010052868.1:56111-72282 GCA_022414735.1 Noturus placidus
AATTACAGTTTTATATCTTTATGTTTATCTTTATGGCCTGAAAAGTGGCAAAAGGTCGAACAGTTCAAGGGGGCTGAATACTTTCGCAAGACACTGTACATAATAACACCAATTTACAGTATGTTCTCGTACCTAGGGTAATTAGTTACAGTACAGCTCATGTGGCAGTGGAAATAGCTACAAAAACCAGAAGTATAGGTACAAATACTGAAAGACATTTTCACTTCACAGAATTTCTTCAGAAGTGACTTCTACATATTTGTATGTATTTTCACTGAGCTGAGACTGCATTATCTTGCACACAAATACATCCTCCCAACTGTTACTGCCACCAACGTCCTCTTTCTCTAGAAGCCTTGTGTACTTTGCTTAACTTTTACCACAATAAGTTAAGTACACAGCTTTACACAGTGCAGTACTGTGCAGCATTAAATACACATATATGTACAATCTTAAGTATATATACTTGCAGAAATGATAAAAGATAATCATATATCATCATTATTATGATTATTACTGTCATATATAATGCAATCTCAGCATATTCACATGAAAGTTTAGATGCCTGAATATATGCAATTGTGATCTTTTAGATTCATGCTGATCCGTTAGAAAGTTTATATAATGCATCCTGTATAAATGTGTGTGGTTACTAACCTAACACCCACACATATCCTCTCTCTCTCTCTCTCTCTCTCTCTCTCTCTCTCTTTCACGTTTCCACCCTAACCATTCACATCCCCTTTCATGTGTATGTCTCCACTCTCTTCCCTCCTATATTCCTCCCAGACACACATCCTCCCTCCATTTCCTCCTTTAATCTAGTTTTGATGGAGCAGCCGTTATGGCTTCATTAGCCAGCACAAACTGTGCCTAATATTGACTATTATTTCAGCTTCCTGCCCCTTAGCTTTCCCAATCAATAACTTTCACTAGAGTCATGTTGTGTTGGAGTACAGAGAAGAAAACTGGAGTTAAGGCAGAATCTACTGCTCATTACTTTTAGGAAAATGATGAGCCATGTGTGATCTGTGATATGTCTCGGTGTCATCACTTTTCAGCAATATACAGCTGTGCATTTGGCTGATTATCTTTTCAGATGAGTTAGCCTATAGTTAAAACATGCAGCTGTATTTTATCAAATACACCCTGGACTTGATGTACTAAGCTGGTTGCACCAGTTGTTAGGCATAATAAGGCCACATTCTGCACTAAAAACTTTGAGCATTAAGCAGGGATACAAAAAGGCATACATGCGTAAAGGTGCAATTTAAGCATTGTGCACATGGCAACACATGATGTGCTCTTTTCTCTCTCAAACAAATGAAGGCACCAATGATAAAAGGATCAGTCACATTGTGCTTGAATTCCAGAATTTGAATTCAAAAGTACTGAACCTTCTTATGTCATAATATTTGAGAACAGAGAAAATCATGACGATGTGTTCACTAGTCCCATTCATAGTCTTCATGAAGACACCAAAAGTTATCAGCCATTATTGTTTACATTGTGTTAATTGAAGCATGAAAAAAATCTTGCATGGAATCTGATCTCTCTTTCGTGGGTATTCACAGTAAAACAGTGATGAACTTATACTAATTTATTCAACTGAGCATCATCAACGTTACTTAAATACTGAAAACTCACAGAATATACATTATACATCAATCTCAACTTGAATATTATCCACAATTCTGTCATTTACAGGGAGTTCTTTTTCTGCCTTACTTCCATGTATCTATCTCTTCTCGTCTGTTGAGGATCATCCATGTTGTTTGATCTAGTACTGAAGTCTGCTGAGAGCAATTACTAATGAGATATGTTGAAGAAATTTGACAGTAAGTTAACAATGAAATTCACTCAGCTGGGCGTCCGCCATTACTCAAAGCCTATTGGCTGATTTCGGTCATGTGACTGAACTGTGATCGTTTTCTCACAGTTGGCTATGGACTCTGATCATTTTTCCATAGCATGGCTTTATTTTCAATGGAAAATTCTGTGACTCGGATCTTTCTATCATCCAAGTACATTTATGAGATCATTCTTCATGTGACTCTGATAGTTTTTTCATTGTGGTCTTCAAATGCATTTACACAAAAATGAGAAGTCAGCATATTGTGGCTGATTATATATTCTGTTCCGAGTACTAAATTTAGGGAAATTAGCTGCAGGCAGTTGAGTGAATGTGATTTTGTCTGTTTAGCGAAGCCAGGTGTAAATTAGAGCCGTGAGTGTTGCTCAGAGTTGCGTAGCCAGTGTTGTAATGGACGGTTAAACCTGTCGTTTACACTACTCCGGCGTTTTCAACCCTCGAAAACAGAGACTTTTGGAAACGACCCCGTTTTAGTTTGAAAACTCCAGGCTCCTGTTTCAGTGTAAACAGACCAAAACGAAGACTTTTGAAAACAAAGGCGTGGCTTCCGACATTCGCCCTTGATTGGGTCTTCTGGATCATTGCGTATCCTTCTCTGATTCATCAAGCCCCTACCATATAACCGTTACGCCTTGATCATATACACAACAACATGGAAACTGAACCGCAAGCGTTGCTGGCTTTGTCGTCATTCTTAGCAGCCATTGTGCAGTTAAATTCTGTATTTTATAATAATTCTGTATTTTCTGTATTTGTCAATGACTACATGCACAAGAGGCGAGCTATGATTAGAGAAATCGGAAACAAATCTCATTTCAAGCGGCGTAAGCCCTACATGGAACGCCGGTTTGGACTAGCAACCAACTTCCTATTTACACTCATACACGTATTCCCAGAATGCATGAATGGTCATGTGACATGCGTTTTCAGTCATGTAGTGTAGACGGAGATAGTTTTCCTCGTCCTGGTGTAAACGCACTAGTATAAAAATGGCCTTAAACTCCAGGAACGCATTCATTTCTATTCATTCCCATAAGGTCAATATTCAGACTTATACACTATATGCGATGAGTTAATGCTGGTATTCAGACCAAGTTTAGATGTGTGCATGGGGCAAAGCTTGCCAAAAACATAAGTGTGTGTCAGTTAAATGTGACTCTGTCCTTGAATTAAAGACAAAAGATTTTTCACTTGCGTGTGACAAAACCTGAAATTGAAAGGAAGATGGGAAAATGAGGCTCAATATAAGTACAGTATATCAAAATCCTGGAAATGAAATATGATACCAGTTTAAACGTGGTATTAACAAGTGTGTCGAGGAACTGCATCACAATTGATCAGTGCTAAGTACAAGTGTAAACAGTATCCAGAATGTGGAGGTGGGAGGGGCCACATCAATTTGGCTACACTACATTTAAGAGATAAGAAGAGATAAACTTTATTGTCCCCACACTGGGGAAAATCCCTCATTACAGCAGCTCAATTGCACACAACAGATAAGAAATTGCACATGAAATAGAAAGAGAATTTAAAAAATGTCTAAAAAATATCATAGGAATAGAAAAGTAAGAATAAGAACAATAATAATAGTAATATGTACACTATAAACACCTCATTTTATATACAGATGAATATGAATATATACAGATGAGTAACACTACGTCTCGTTCATATACAGATAAGTAACAAATGGAACTTTGCACAGGTCACAGCAGATGGTGAGCGACAAAGAGTAATAAATAAGTAAATATACAGAGTGCAGAATATTATGAACATATTGGCTGATGTTGCAAAAGAGCTAGCAGTGCTGCCTTATGGTGTTTTTAGCATTAAAGAGTCTGACTAAAGAGTTCTTACACTGAGGGTGCAGGAGTCTGCTACTGAAGGAGCTGCTCAGGGATCCCAAAGGAGGTGAGAGGAGTTGCCCATGATTGATGCCAGCTTGGCTAACATCCTCCTCTCCCCCACCACCTCTCTGCTGTTCAGAGGGCAGACCAGGACAGAGCTAGCCCGCTAAACCAGTTTGTAAAGTCTGTTTGTAATGTAAATGTGATATCTCCACGGTCTAATGAGATGCATCATCACAATAATGTCAGAGATTCATATAAAACAAATAAAAGTTTCAGAATCATGGTAAACATTCCCTACAATGGAAATCTTACTGCACCCTAATCATTTTTTTTTTGTTTACAGCTGTATGTGTATGTTACACATTAAACACACTTTATATTATGTATAACATAAAATAAAGTGTAATATATACACTCATCTGTTTAAGTTTTGATATTAAGCTTGTAGTGTTTTTGCTGTTTTTCCAAAGTGATATTTTACTGTGCGGTTGGTTTTTTGTTTTTTTACAGATCTAGCAACCCTCTCTATTCACAAAACCTAATCGAAAATGGTCATTAGAGACACATGAAAAGCTCAGTTGTGAACGGCTACACACCGGTTGTATGCAGGCAACTATCTTAAAAGTATATGTTGACAGACTGACCGATATGGGGATCATATAGTCAGTCATAAGGCTATGGTTATATACTTAACCGTCCATTTGACACCGTCTGTAGCCTCTGTAAGTCTGATATCGATGCATATTGATAAAATGAATGCAGACCCCCAGTGGATGAAGGGTAATGCTCATAGTCACTCAACTGCCAAAACTAAAGTACATTTGTCACTGGTGGCTGTACGCAGGTACTGCACCTTTGCTCTGCCGGAAGCAGAGTGCATGACAGTTCTCAACACGTGGACTGTGTTTACGTTTTTGTGTTTGTCTCCATCCCAGTTTGGCGGTAGACTCCATGTCCCAGCAGCCACTGCTCACCCGAAGTCACATGTTTTCCTGCACCTGTTTCAAGTTGTGGTTAATGAGCACTGATGTGTGTGTGTATATATAGTCCTTGTTTTCACATAGTCTTTGTCTTTCTTTGTTTAGACTCACGTCTCTTTGTCACGGTGTTTGTGTTTAGCCCGAGTGTTTGTTTCATGCCAAAGTGTTTATGTATGTCAGTCTTAGTGTCTTTGTTTGGTTGTTTTGTTGTTATGTTATATATTAAATCTTCAAAATCTGCGCTTGCATCCGTCTCATCTACCCGAACGTGACAACATTAAATCTCACTATTCTGATCAATACCCATTTAAGTGGAAATAAACATGAGTTCTTATTCTTTCAGAATGGCATCCGGAAATATTACGCAGTCTGCAATGATGCCACCTTCCACCTACAATAGTTTCATAATATCACCTACTATATATTAACTAAATTTTAAATTTAAATGTTAAGTAATACAGGCAACATTTATACATCACCATCCAGGCTCACAGCATGTACTACATGCTATATAATCACACACTGTGACCGCTGGTGCTCTGCTGTCTTTCTTCTAAATAAATCTCTTCTTGTTGGCAGTTACTACGTTTACATTGACAGCAGTAATCTAATTACTGACCTTATTCTGAATAAGACAATATTGTGATTAAGGTGTTTACATGAGTTGCATTAAAAATATTCCTTTCATGTTCCTGTTTTACATGTTATAGAACATAGCTCAATTAACGGAACACGTCATTACGTCACCGCGCCACATCATCTGATGTTCCCTCCAGAATTTCATGTATCAACATACATATTTTACGAAAGCTTCAAGTGCGGTTAATTATTTGGCATGCTGTACGTGCAATTAGATGACTTCTTGAAGCCTTGGGCTGCATCCCAAACCGCGTACTTAACTACTATATAGTACCTGAAATACATGGATTTCACCTACTATATAGTAGTTAAGTATGCCGTTTCGAACGCAGCCAAGCTCTCAAATGGTTGAACGCTGCCGTGTGTGTGTGTCCTGTCGAAAAATGTGGTGAAAACTCCCACACGATTTTAATAGTGTGATTAAGGTGTTTACATGTCTGAAATGCACTTCGATAACACAACTACAACAGGAATACTCCATATGTCTTAATTCGATTTGTGTTTACTTTCGATTGTGTATGACTTTAGTCAGGGGCCAGAAACAACTGGAAGCCAACTGAAGTACAGTTGTGCTTATAAATTTGCATACCCTTGCAAGTGCTTTTTGTTTTTTATTTAGTCCTGCCTTAAATAAGCTAGTTCATATAACAGATGTTTACATATTTTCACAAGACACAATAATAACTAAATTTGCACAAATTAACCAGTTCAAAAGTTTACGTACGCTTGAGTCTTAATACTGTGTTGTTACCTGGATGATCAATGGCTGTTTTTATGTTTTGTGATAGATAGAGTCTATTGTTTGTCCTGAGCAGTTAAACTTCCCACTGTTCTTCAGAAAAATCCTCCAGGTCCTGTACATTCTTTACTTTTCCAGCATCTTCTACATATTTGACCCCTATCCATCAGTGACTATATGATGTTGATGAGCCATCTTTTCACACTGAGGACAACTGAGGGACTCCAACACGACTATTACATAAGGTGCAAACATTCACTGATACTCAAGAAAGCAACACAAAACTTTAAGAGCAAGGGGGATGTAAACTTTTTAACAGGATGATCAGTGTTAATTGTTATTATTTTGTTTAAAGAAGCTACATAAGAAATTTCCTCCCAAAAGACAAAATAATAAATGTAAACGTTTGAACTGGTTAATTTGTACGAATTCCATTAGAATTGTGTCTTGTGGACCATATTTAAACATGAGTGAAATAGCACGTGAAATGCAATTTTCATGGTCTCTCTTGTTTTAAATTATTAACATTTTGCAGATTCTGCAATGGGTATGTAAATTTATGAGCACAATTATATACACTCCTGGGCAAAGAAAAAAATATGTATAATATAATATATAATAAAATCTCCTTTAACTTTTTGGGGGATTCATAGGCTAGTTTCATAGACGCATCTTTTTCTGAGAAGTTAGAAGTTCCAATTAGAGTCCAAGATGGCAGCCAATTTAACTCATTGTATCTGTGTTGTATCTGAGGTCTGATTTTTTTTTTTCAACCTGATTTGGGCTTGAAGAGATGGTATTCATTAAGGACAACATTTTTCGTCTAGTTCTAAAACATCTTTTTATGTTTTATTTTTATTGGATGTTATTGGATTACCACAGGGCTTTAGTACTCTAAATTGTGATTGCTTCAGGCCTAGACATTTTTTTAATCCACCTGCTGGAATGTGGTACTGTGAGGGCTGGGGCAGCATCCTATGGATACTTTTAGGTGGACCTTCTTCTTTTTGAATGATTGTGTGTCTCCTGATCTGCAGATTTGGCTATTTTCGCTGTTTCAGTTTGGGATTCCTGTGCTGCAAACTGGATATTATGTCTTTTTGTATTCTTAATGCTTTTCCAGTGTAACTCTGGACTAAATAATCTAAATGGGTGGAACAGGGAGAATGATTTTACCTTGTTGTACTCTAGACATTTTTCAAATTCACTGATAGATATTGAGTCATATCATCAGTCGGCCAGTCCACTTTATCAGTTGAAGATATACCACAGTCAAGTGCAAGTCAATGAGAGCCTGTATCTTCAGAGTCAAATGCTGGTAAAAAACATTTTACAGTTATTTTACACAGGACACTTTCTCAAATTTGTAGGTAACAGTAGCTCTGATAAATCATGTCAATTTGTCAAATTAAAATTGTGACATATGATCCTGCTTTTATTAATGTTGTCTGGAAATGTTCAGCCCAATCCTGGGCCTGCCACCTCTATGCAAAGTTTACCTACCCAGTCAGAGTTTAAAAGTAGAACAGGACTTGGTTTTATACATTTAAATGTTAGAAGTCCTGTCACAATCAAGAACTGGGTAAATATGACAGATGCTGATATTATAGAATATATATAAACTCAATATATCTGAAACCTGGCTTAAGAAATCTGTAATTGATGACTTGATTTTTATCGATGGCTGCGAAGTTTATAGAACTGATCATGTTGGTAAAGGAGGTGGGGTTGGCGTATATGTTAAAACCAAGTTTATTAGCTCTGTTACTTTGTCAATTACTAAAGCTAAACAGTTTGAGGCGTAGGCAGTTAAAGTGGGTGTATCAAATGATTGCCATACAACACTGTTCTTGGTTGTTACAGACCCCCGTCTGCTTCAAAGGATGCTTTTAAATCTATTTCAGATATTTTACATGAATTGAATGATTCTGAGTTTATCCTCGTGGCTGATTTAAATTGGGATTGGCTTTCAGGATCCTCAGATTGTTTTAAAGAACTGTGTGATTCCTTAAATTTTGTACAACTCATAAATACACTTCAACTGGCATATTTTTCAATGACTTTAGTGATCATTGTGTAATTGCTTGCGTTAGGAACACAAAAATTCCTAAGATAAAGCCTCGTTTCATTTTTAAAATATCTTTTAAAACCTTTGAAGAGCAGGCTTTCTTGCATGATTTGTGCAATGGTGATCTTGGCAGAGTTACCTTGATTCCGGATGTTGAACTGGAATGGGAGTATTTTTACTCAATTTTCCTGTCTATCTCAAATAAACATGTTCCCATTAAGATGTTTAGAATTAATGGTAGGGACAATCCTTTCAGATAGTGTGTGAAACCTAATTGATCTAGGAAATAAGTCACGTACCAAGCTCTTCAACTGATTGGATTACATTTAGAACTTTAAGGAATATGTGTACTTAAATGTAGATATAACTTTACCATCTTATGGGAAGTGAAGGAAATCTGGATTTGTATGATTTTAAACCTATTTCAGTTGCTCAAGTTTATAAAGTTCTGGAAGATACTGACCTCAACATGTATTCAGGCCCAGATAATTTGGATCCTTATCTTTTAAAACAAGCAGCAGACATTATAGCTGAGCAAATTATTTAGATTTTTGAGTCTTATTTCTAACTCTATACCCAAACTGTGGAAAGCTGCTTATGTTCTTACCTTATTAAAAAGTGGAGATCCTTCAGAGTTGAACAATTATCATCCTATTTCCAAACTTTCAATACAAGCTAAGATTCTTAAGTCTCAGGTTAATTTTACAGTTAAAACAATATGGTTATATTACCATTATATGGTAATAATATTTTAGATGATTTTTAGTCTGGTTTTTAGAACTGATCACAGTACCATCACTGCTGCCATGGTTGTGACAAATGACCTTATTCTTGTATTGGACAGAAAACAGCACTGCACTGCCTTATTTGTGGGTAAGGTGTTTGATTTAGTGGACAAGCAAATTGTTGTTGGACAAGCTTAGGTCTCATACTGGTCTCCGCTCTAAGGCTCTAAATTGAAGACCGAACTCAGTGTGTCTATGTCGATGGCCATAAATCAGATTTTCTTGAGATAATGTCAGGTGTTCCACAGGGCTCCATTCTGGGACCCATTTAATTTTCTATTTTTATACAGTGGTGTGAAAAAGTGCACTTTTTCACACCACTGTAGATGATGTTGTAAAGGACATCCAAGTAAAATTACTAGAGATCCACCGATGTATCGGCCAATAAAGGCACATTTTCATTCCGTCATCGGCCGATAGTTTAAAAACATCCGATGATCAGGGCCGATTGTATCCTGTCAATGAAAAGATGGTGTGAAAAGAAATCAATTTCGTGCTATGTGTAAAGATGTCTCTTGTGTGGAATGACGACAAAACTGTAGTTTGTAATCTCTGCACTGCTAACATTTGACACTGGACACTGCATCAGTGAAGCGGGAGTTTCAGGGTCAAGAGAATTAAAAAAAAAATTGCCCCACTGCTCGATTAATTAAAGCGCCAGTACATCGTTGAAAGATTTAAATGAAGATCAGTTGAAAAAAGTATATATTGCACTGAAAAATATATTTGTAAAGTAGTATATTTCATATCCAGTTAATGTTAATAATAATAATAATAATAATAATCCATCATCTTCACCCTCATCTTCTTCAGCAAGGCAGTGGTCATCTTGGAGGTGTGTTTGGGGTCGTTATCATGCTGGAATACTGCATACTGATCATGCTCTGCTTCAGTATGTCACAGTATATGTTGTCATTCATGGTTTCCTCAATGAATAGACGTATCAGTGCTGCTAGCATTGCTGCAGAGGTTGAAGGGGTGGGGGGGGTCAGCCTGTCAGTGCTCAGACTATACGCCGCACACTGCATAAAATTGGTCTGTCGTCCCAGAAGGAAGCCTCTTCTAAAGATGATGCACAAGAAAGTCTGCAAACAGTTTGCTGAAGACAAGCAGACTAAGGACATGGATTACTGGAACCAAGTTAAATTTATTTGGTTCAGATGGTGTCAAGCCTGTGTGGCGGCAACTAGGTGAGGAGTACAAAGACAAGTGTGTCTTGCCTACAGTCCAGCATGGTGGTGGGAGTGTTATGGTCTGGGGCTGCATGAGTGCTGCCGGCACTGGGGAGCTACAGTTCATTGAGGGAACCATGAATGGCAACATGTACTGTGACATACTGAAGCAGAGCATGATCCCCTCCCTTTGGAGACTTGGCCGCAGGGCAGTATTCCAGCATGATAACGACCCCAAACACACCTCCAAGATGACCACCATCTTGCTAAAGAAGCTGAGGGTGAAGGTGATGGACTGGCCAAGCATGTCTCCAGACTAAACCCCATTGAGCATCTGTAGGGCATCCTCAAATGGAAGGTGGAGGAGAACAAGGTCTCTAACATCTACCAGCTCCGTGATGGAGCTAACGGAGGAGTGGAAGAGGACTCCAGTGGCAACCTGTGAAGCTCTGGTGAACTCCATGCCCAAGAGGGTTAAGGCAGTGCTGGAAAATAATGATGTCCACACAAAATATTGACACTTTGTGCCCAATTTGGACAATTTCACTTAGGGGTGTACTTACTTTAGTTGCTAGTGTTTTAGACAATAATGTCTGTGTGTTGAGTTATTTTGAGGGGACAGGAAATTTACACTGTTACACAAGCTGTACACTCAATACTTTACATTGTAGCAAAGTGTCATTTCTTCAGTGTTGTCACATGAAAAGATATCATCAAATATTTACAAAAATATGAGGGGTGTACTCACTTTTCTGAGATACTGTATATACTACCAGTTTGATGTTCAATGATGAAGTAGAAATGCTTGTGTTTGTGGTGAGTGAATGTCAAGCCTAACAGGAGGTGTTTTTAGGATTCAGTCAATGTTAATATGAATTAATAACATTCAATAAGTTAAGAAATCTTACTTTAATATTCAGAATTTAGATAATGTGTTAATGTTAATGTGAGTAATGTGTTTTCTGTTTATGAGACCAGTTACTGTGAAACAACTCGTTGAAATGGAGAGAATAAAGTTTTTATTTGCATTTCTTTCAGAATTGTGGAATTAATTATTATTAATTTAAAAGAAGGTATAAAAGACAGAACTATGGGTATCGGCCGATATCACTTGGTTATAATCGGTTATCGGTATCAGCTGAGAAATTTAATATCGGTGTATCTCTAAAAATTACACCTGCATGTAGATGACGCTGTTATTTATACATATGCTCCCTCCATAGTACAGGCCGTGCAAGAGCTTCAGATTGCATTTACTTCATTGCAAACTGCTCTTTCGAGTTTAAAATTAATTTTGAATGCACAGAAAACAAAGTTTGTTTTTTCAAACACTCATTCACAGACGCTTGATGATGCTAGCATTTTCATATCCGATGGTAAATCCATTAAAAGGGTGTCCTCATACAAGTACTTGGGAATATGAATAAGCTTTCATTTAAATGACATATTGCTAATTTAGTTAGTAAGCTCAAAATAAAGATTGGCTTTTATTTTAGAAATAAAACTTGTTTTACTCTAAATGCCAGGAAGAAACTTGTGGAAGCTACTTTTTTTTGCCAGTGATTGATTACAGTGATTGTATATGCATGCAGCTACCTCTATTTTACAGAGCCTTGATTAAGTGTACTATGCATCGTTGCGTTTTATTGCAAATGTCAAATCTCCTATGTAAAAACTACTTTTTCCTATTATGCACCTTGGACATGGAATAAATTGCAAAAAGATTTAAATCTGAATACACTTATATCTATTGATGAATGTGGTGAAGGAGATGTGTAATTGCTTTTGGTAAAAGGTTTTGGTGTTTAAATACATGTTGTACATGTTGTGTTTTTTTATTGTGAGTTTGCATGGCTGCCATTTTGGCCAGGTCTCTTTTTAAAATAGATCATTCGATCTCAATGGGACTTCTTTTAAAATAAAGGTAAAATCAAAAAATAAATATTTGACTAATGGCATGTCCAAATTGTCTGTAGTGTTTGAATGGGTGTGTGAATGTGTATGTGATTGTGCCCTGCGATGGATTGGCACCCTGTCCAGGGTGTACCCTGCCTTGTGCCCTATGCTCCCAGGGATAGGTTCCAGATTCCCCATGACCCTGAAGAAAGGATAAGCAGTATAGAAGATGGATGGATGGATAGTTGACTAGTTAATACATTCATAAGTCGCCACCGTGGGGAGGCAGACAGAAAGCAGGCTAAATGTACATTGTTAGTGCAAAAATATTTCAGACTAGATGAACCCAATTCTACAATCAATTGCAAAAGTCTACACTGGGGAAAGTATTTAATATTTTTTCCCTTTAATGAACCTCTAACACTTTGCATGAACTGGAGATGTGTCTGCAAGGCAGTCAGATCAGATAGAGTAAAATCAGTGGTGCAAGCCAGTTCAAAGAATACGATCCAGAAGCATTTTTGGATGTTACTGAGTCCGGAGTCAAACATAGTGGGAAAACCTCCCAGATGCTGCTGTAGACATCACAACCTCCATCCATCATGAAACCCACAGTTTCAGAGTCAGCGATTTCAGATGAGCTAGCAACAGAGTTAATTTTAAGAACTCATACTGTATGTCCTTAAATAGTGTGATAGAGGACACAGATTTATTATATTGTACATTTATTACACCTATTCATTTACTTTCATTATTAACAGAGTAATATAAAAAAGGTCTGAAGATGGAACTGTCATTTGCAGCCTGTGTATGGCTATTAATGGAAGTGTGGTAAAAAATAAAAATGTCCTGAATTTATTTATTTATTTATTTTGCTTTAACTATGGAAAAGACAACTAATCAACTATTTTATTACTGGTGGTCTAGTGAAAATGATTAGCCGTGCCAACTCTAATCTCGTTGTTACAGTTTGCACATATTTCCGCATATTGCAGGTGATGTAGAGATTAAAACCCAGGTGATAACTAGATGTTGTTTAACTGGTGGAAGCTGCTAGAAATTCAATGAATGAGGTTGTGTATGAATACATTTAAATCTTCTACTGTACATAGATCTCACAGCAGTTGTTGTATTAACGAACATCTCAGAAATCAGAAAAAAAGACTGTAAATGAGAATTATCTACATTACAATTCCCTGCATGCTTTCGTTTTGGTAAACTTGACAAAACATGCCTTCTTGCTCCCTCTCACCACATTGCACTAGTGTTACGGAGCGGTTCTGCATAGCCGTGTGCAACTGTGAAAAACCAAGTGAGTCTAAAACACATACAGAGATAGAGATAGAGAGAGAGAGAGAGAGAGAGAGAGAGAGAGAGAGAGAGAGAATTAGAAGAAGAAGACGAAGACAAAGAAGGAATATAATATCCACAGCATGTTCCTCAAGTGCCTTAAAAAGAATTATTTACAACACAGCAGAGCCTGTTTACTGAACCTGCTTCATGTTGTGACTTGAACAGGGAGCTACAGCTTACCAATTAGACCTTATCTGTGTAATAACCAGCAAAACACCAACAAAGCAAATATGTGAAAATATTACATCAGGTTTAGTATTACACATGAATACCACGCAAATAGATAACAATAGACAGTCAATTCTGGGAAGATTGGATTGCGCCTTGTAATCCATGTCAAGTAAATTGGCTCCATGTGTAGCTCACGGTGCTCACAAAACAGCGAACATGATGTGACTTGTGTCTACTAGGAGCTGAAAAGGTCAACAACCCAAAGGCTTCATGCATTACTACTACCTAACATACTACTGGCATTTCATTTCATCACCTGCTTGTAGATTTTGTTGTAGGTGGCACTTGTCCAAATGAATCCCATAAATGGGATTCATTCCGAGTGCAAGAGTATTCACCTACAATCATTAAAAGGAATAAACAAGGACTTATTGGTGAAATGGAGTTGATACAAAAAGTAATTATGGAGATGAAAGGCATAAGAATAGAATGACCATTATTAAAGGATTGTAGTGACTCAGAATGAACGACTCGGTCTTATTTCAGTTCCATCTTGGGACGCTGTGTGAGGAAGAGGGGCTTATTCTGGGAGCAGAAGCATGACCTCTTGCTCATAAGCATTTCAGATTGAAGACATGTACCTAGTTACCCTAAAATCCCACTAAGACAGAGAGAGAACTGTTATGCTTCATTAGCTAGTCCTGTCAAAAGTTCTGTAGAATATGCTACAACACAGGATCACAGATCAGCAATTTTAACCCCTTCATCATCTGTCTCACTGTACTCCGCCCAACATTGGAGGGAAGTAACATTGATGAGTAAGCATATATTCCTCAATATCAATGCAAACATCACAAATCTTTTCCCTCCTCTCTGGATCACAAGATATCTCTCTGGGAAGTAAACGTGGGAGACTGAAAACAGGAAGCCGAGGCTACCGTGTGACTCAAACATAGTGCTGGTATTTTTAGCGCAGGCCACATCAACCCCTTGGCCCTCGTTTCCTTCAGGCCAGCAGGAGGACACCACTATCCACTCCTCAACACAGCCCCACTGGGAAAGCAGGTCAGGCTAAGAGGGACTCTTATCGTGCTTGAAGTTTTATATCGGGCTTGTCTGTCAACAGCAGAGTGTTTTGAGGCTACAAATATCAGCCTGACAGTAAACGGATGTGCACACACACCCACCTGAACTGTCTTATGGCTCGATGACCATTGTCGTCAAATGGTAGACAAGATGCAGCAGCAAATTAACATCTCATCACTACAGGAGCAACAACATATAGTAAATGTGCACAAGTGAAATATATACAGTACTGTGCAAATGTTTTAGGCACATGCAAAGAAATGCTGTAAAGCCTTTTAAAAATAGTGAAATTAAATGTTTTTCCATTTTAAAGAGCAGTAAATGGGAATAAATGAAACAAAGGCAATATTTGGTGTGAAGACTCTTTGCTTTAAAAAAAAGAGACTTTGACTGTCACACTGGTATCTTATATTTGCAGCAAAATCCAGGAGCCTTCACTGTGTATTTGTATGAAAAAATGTGCTGCTTTCTTTAATGACATACAAAATATTTTTCGGTAACATTTAATTTTGTGCTGGAAAACTAATGTTTAGGAATCTAAAATCTAAATGTTTGCACTGAATCGATAATGTAAAATAAAAATGTATAACAAAGTTTGTACTTAAAAAAATAGGGTGTCTAAAACTTTTGTACAGTACTGTATATCATGAGTACAATCCTATAACTTATAGCATGCCATAAGCTTGATTCATTTAAAACTCTCAAGGTACAATATAAATTCAGATCTATCTCTTTCAGTCTTGAGATAAGGATCTAGACCAATATCAGCAGAAGTGTCATGAATCTGTTGTTCTCTCAGAACAGGGACAGAGGCAGAGAGGTGGCTTTAGGTGCAGGGCAAGGTCAGTGTCTGGGTGGGTGAGTTTAGACTGGCAGTGAGAGAGGCTTTGTCAGACTGCTATTCCATGCTCAGATGTCAGCTCTATTGTTTCTGCCTGGCAAGTTAACCTGCGTCACAGCCTCAGGGTGAAGCACTCACAGTGACGCCATCACAATGCCTCCCGCTCAAATTTACTCCACCCACAGCACTCCATGTCACAGTAATGTCACAGAGTAAATATACAATCCACACATCAACACACACACACACACACACACACACACACAATCAGTGCATGACAAACTCATCCTGAACATGCAACAAATACACAGCACACAACATTGAACTGAAATCAAATCCAGAGTCATTCATTCAGTGGTAATCCCTCATATAGTGTTATATACAGTCATGGGGGGGGAAAGCAAGTACACCCTCCTGTAATTATATGTTTTTATTTATCAGGGCCTAAATGACAATTGTGTGGTCCTCAGCAACTTCTATACACAAACAAACAACCTAAAAAAAACCAGATTTAAATATGTAGTCATTTCTCCCCAAAATGTAAAACAACATTCAGAAACTAGGTGGGAAAAAAATAAGTACACCCTTCCTACTTCCCCAATCATTAAGAGAGCAATTAGAAACCAGGTTTCAGTAATGAAATGCCCAAGATTAGTTAATCATCACAAAGTGTGACTACCTCTATAAGAGCAGAACGTTTGGCAGTTTCAAATCCATT
>JAFFST010052868.1:75414-90185 GCA_022414735.1 Noturus placidus
CCGGCTCTAATTGACTATTTATATCCCTATGGTTTACTTTATTAGATGGTTAGTAGTGATTTTGATCCCAGCACGGTGAGGACAGGCATTTTAAGATTTTTAAGATCTAATAAATAGATCTTTTAATATTTATTAGTTGGAACATCAGAGGTATGTGTAATCCTGTTAAGAGATCTAAGGTTTTTATATATTTTATATATTCGAAACTTTTAAAAACGCTGAGAAAATATGCGATTGTGGAGGTCATTTACATGCATTTTTAAGAGAAGGTCTGTGTTTATGTGAAGTTGGGATGATTGGGATCCTGGGCATATGAACATCCATCCATCCATCCATCTTCAACCACTTACTCCTTTTCAGGGTCATGGGGGAACCTGGAGCCTATCCCAGGGAGCATCGGGCACAAGGCGGGGTACACCCTGGACAGGCTGCCAGTCCATCGCATATGAACATAAAATGGTCTAATTGAGAATGAGCAGGACAGTTGTTTATTTTTCTCCAGTTAAGAGTTAACAGTCTGTTAGTTGTTAACATTCATTTGTGTCTTCATCTAGGTCTCACCCGCTGTGCTGAGTGCTTGTATTCCATGTTCCTTAAGTCACCCACACTACATGTTGAGACTCCAATCCAGTACTTCTACATAGTCAATGGTTTCCAATATCTACATAATGGTTTCAGGATTAACACATGACAAAAGCGCATGCATACACCACACGTACCTTTTACCTGCCTCTGAATTAAGCACAGTGAGAGAAGGAATTTTTAGAGTTGCAATAATCAG
Source organism: Noturus placidus (assembly GCA_022414735.1). Taxonomy (NCBI): domain Eukaryota; kingdom Metazoa; phylum Chordata; class Actinopteri; order Siluriformes; family Ictaluridae; genus Noturus; species Noturus placidus. Next base: position 76,196 of record JAFFST010052868.1, read on the forward strand.
TTTACAATGGCACAAAGACTAAGAGGAATCGATCAGACACTGATACTGAATATTACTCTGTTTGAACCTAGTTTGGAGGCTAACTTGGGGAACGTAAGAACAAAACAAGCATCCAAAATTATTAAAGAATGACAAGATGTTTACTACAGTTAAACTTTAATTACCATATCTGCTGATTAGGGTTTATGTGGCATGTTGCTACACTGTGTGCAACTTTGTGTTAGTTCTACACTAAATCACCAACACACACACACACACACACACACACACACATCTACAGTACTACAGACAGACAGAAAGGAATGCAAGACTACACACAAGATGTCTTGGACAGGTTTCAGTCGAAACTACTCCTTGAAAACTGGCAACACACTAAGATGCATGTAATGGCTTGTAAAGTGAAAGGAATATGAATGGGAATCCACACAAACTCTCCTTCTCATAAACACTAACTCAAATGAGAGACATTAAATCCTGAGTCAGCAGTGTGGAGGAGGCAGCAAGTGTAGGCATGTGCCATACATTTCTGGACTTGTGTTATCTGCTCTTGCTCAGTTTGCCAAGAACATTTCGCATCCAACATGCCTTAAAGAAGATAACAGGCCTTCTTTTCCACGTTTCTTTCATCCTCACTTCAACCTTGTTTTACAGGAAGTCTTGGCAAACAGCAAGTTAGTACCTGACCAAGTCACCCAATGAGTTTCAAGTATCTGGCAGCAAAGATTTACACTCGTTCTAATAGCTTTGTGTCTTTCCTGGAGGAAGAGTCCTGCTTACAATGAAAAGTAGTTTGGATTAAATGCCAAGAATTCAACCTTAGTCATGACTGGTGGTTATGAGTCTAAGTGGCTAGATTGCCACCACTCATATGAATTCTAACTTCAGGTGGGTAGCAAAACAATTTCAATATTATGTTGCAAACAAACACCTTCAAGTTTATTATATGGTAATAACCTTCCAATAAATGGAAAATATCTTTACGTTTAATCCATTCAAGCCTTGGCTTATTATTCAGATACTTATCTTAAATACACTATATTAGGCAACCTGCATGTGGACACCTGACCATCACACCCATATGTGGTTTTTCTCTAAACTTTTGCCACACTGTGGGAAGTACACAATTGTATAGGATGTCTGTACATGTTGTAGCATTACAATGTCCCTTCACTGGAACTAAAAAGTCCAGACCTGTTTCAGCATGACGATGTCCCTGTGCATAAAGCAAGGTCCATGAAGACATTATTTGCCAAGCTTGGAGTAGAAGAACACGAGTGGCCTTCACAGAGCCCTGACCTCATCCCCACTGAACACTTTTCAAATGAATTGTAATGCTGACTGTGCCCCGGGCTTCCTCACTCAACATCAGTGACTGACCTCATTAATGCTCTTATGGCTGAATGAGCATAAATCCCCACAGCCACACTCCAAAAATCGATTGGAAAGCCTTCCCAGAAGAGTGGAGGTTGTTATAACAGTAAAGGGGGGAATACCTCTAAAATGGGATGTTGAACAAGCACATATCAGTATGATGGTCAGGGGTCCACAAACTTTTGGCCATATAGTGTATTATTCAGTATGTTACAATACTGTAATAAATGCAGAAAGATGTTACCGAAGAAGAAGAAGAAGAAGAAGAAGAAGAAGAAGAAGAAGCAGAAGAAAGCAAATCTTACTACTTAGAAGAATATTCAGATCCTAAATTACACTCTATCAGCTCCTATCAGTGTTTACATAGGTTTCTTAAATTTGCAGAGTTTTTTTTTAAATCACAATTTAAACAGTTCACCAGGATGAAGAAGACAGATGACATAACCTACAGTGGGGGAAAAAAGTATTTAATCCCCTGCTGCTTTTGTACGTTTGCCCACTGACAAAGAAATGATCAGTCCATCCATCCATCCATCCATCTTCAACCGCTTACTCCTTTTCAGGGTCACGGGGAACCTGGAGCCTATCCCAGGGAGCATCGGGCACAAGGCGGGGTACACCCTGGACAGGGTGCCAGTCCATCGCAGGGCACAATCACATACACCACAATCACATACACACTCACAGTCATACACTATGGACACTTTAGACATGCCAATCAGCCTACCATGCATGTCTTTGGACTGGGGGAGGAAACCGGAGTACCCAGAGGAAACCCCCGACACACGGGGAGAACATGCAAACTCCGCACACACATGGCCCTGGCGGGACTCGAACCCCGGACCCTGGAGGTGTGAGGCGAACGTGCTAACCACTAAGCCACCGTGCGCCCCAAAATGATCAGTCTATAATTTTAATGGTAGGTTTATTTGAACTGTGAGAGACAGAATAACAACAAAAAAATCCAGAAAAACGCATGTCAAAAATGTTATAAATTGATTTGCATTTTAATGAGGGAAATAAGTATTTGACCCCTCTGCAAAACATGACTTAGTACTTGGTAATGACTTAGTAATTACTTTTCATTTTCAATGCCCTGGCTGAGGGAAGGAGGTTCTCACCCAAGATTTGACGGTACATGGCCCCGTCCATCGTCCCTTTGATGCGGTGAAGTTGTCCTGTCCCCTTAGCAGAAAAACACCCAAAGCATAATGTTTCCACCTCCATGTTTGACGGTGGGGATGGTGTTCTTGCGGTCATAGGCAGCAGTCCTCCTCCTCCAAACACAGCGAGTTGAGTTGATGCCAAAGAGCTTCATTTTGGTCTTATCTGACCACAACACTTTCACCCAGTTGTCCTCTGAATCATTCAGATGTTCATTGGCAAACTTCAGACGGGTATGTATATGTGCTATCTTGAGCAGGGGCGCTGCAGATTTCAGTCCTTCACTGCGTAGTGTGTTACCAATTGTTTTCTTGGTGACTATGGTCCCAGCCGCCTTGAGATCATTGGCAAGATCCTCCCATGTAGTTCTGGGCTGATTCCTCACTGTTCTCATGATCATTGCAACTACACGAGGTTAGATCTTGCATGGAGCCCCAGGCCGAGGGAGACTGAAAGTTCTTTTGTGTTTCTTCCATTTGCGAATAATCGCACCAACTGTTGTCACCTTCTCACCAAGCTGCTTGGTAATGGTCTTGTAGCCATTCCAGACTTGTGTAGGTCTACAATCTTGTCCCGGACATCCTTGGAGAGCTCTTTGGTCTGGGCCATGGTGGAGAGTTTGGAATCTGATTGATTGATTGCTTCTGTGGACAGGTGTCTTTTATACAGTAACAAGCTGAGATTACGAGCACTCCCTTTAAGAGTGTGCTCCTAATCTCAGCTCGTTACCTGTATAAAAGACACCTGGGAGCCAGAAATCTTTCTGATTGCGAGGGGGTCAAATACTTATTTCCCTCATTAAAATGCAAATTAACTTATAACATTTTTGACATGTGTTTTTCTGGATTTTTTTGTTGTTATTCTGTCTCGCACTGTTCAAATAAACCTACCATTAAAATTATAGTCTGATCATTTCTTTGTTAGTGGGCAAACATACAAAATCAGCAGGGGATCAAATACTTTTTTCCCCACTGTGTAGCAGACATTGCCTTTTGTTGCTATGTTGCCTTTGGTTGGTTTCCTACATAATGCCCATGTATATATCTCAAGAACACACACATTTTAGTCTTGAATTACAGCCCTAAAACTGTAGAATAGTTTACTCTTCTCAGTCAGGTCTTCTCCAAATATCAGGACACATATGTCCATCTAAAACCCATCTTTTCTCTTTGGCATATTATTATTACCATTTTATCAGCTTAGTTTATAAACAATTTTATTATTGTGGGTGATTTTGTTTGTGCTTTTGTACAGCACTTTGTTTGCTTTGAAATGTGTTTTATAGATAAACTTGCCTTCCCTCGGCTAGAGTGCCATTAAAATGTATGATATCCTGGTAAAATTAAGTAAGACTATCAATCCTGCTTAATGTTAGGATAAGAATAAATCTCAATTCTCTATGGCACTTTCCATACTGGTCATTTAAAAACATGTTTTAAAAACTCTGTGCCAGCCAAACACCTGAAACGCACTCTATCTGGGTTAAGAAGAACATTTGACAGATGTAGCATATAGCGTGAGTGAGGACAGAAGAGACACAGAGACGCACAAGCTGGGAAAGAAGACAGAATAAAATGGTCCTGCTAAAGTTTACACAGCCGGCAAATCTCACACGTCACACCTCCAGCGAGTCCTGTTATGGTGTTTTAACACAAAAGTGAGAAGTCATGAAATGCTCCTGCAATGAACAACAACCGCTGGCAAGCAATAAATAAAAACAATACCATAATGACAAACTCAAGAGGCGAACAGATAAAGAAAAGTTTCATCCGGAAGGTAAAAGCAATTTTGTTTACGCTTCTGCATGGATGTGAATTTTCTAAGAAACGAATGTCTAAGAAAATTCCCAGGAATAAACCACAAACACCTTACAACACATACAACTTGTTCCAGACACAAAAAGATTGGATAGATTTGGTCACTCTGAGTTCTCTCTCCATTACACACACACACACACACACACACACACACAAACACACACACACACAAATATATCGAACATGATCAATGTAAAAAAAAAATTATCTGACGGTTAGATAGAAAGCAGTCCAATTAGAAATGTAATTATCAGTCAATAACCGCTTGAATTACAATTTGTTGTCAGAGAAGCTCATTCAAATTGGTCTATACTACTACTGGAGTGATCAAGCATTCTGGACAATCCTGTTGTATAGGAAAGATTGTTTACGGCTATTAGAAAATCATTAGAAATGGGGGGCTGTAGCTCAGACGGTAGAGCGGGTTGTCCACTAATCGTAGGGTTGGCGGTTCGAATCTCGGCCCGGATGACGCCACATGCCAACGTGTCCTTGGGCAAGACATTGAACCCTAAGTTGCCCCCCCGATGGCAAGCTAGCACCTTGCGTGGCAGCTCTGCTACCATTGGTGTGTGTGTGAATGGGTGAACAAGACACATTGTAAAGCACTTTGGATAAAAGTGCTATATAAGTGTGCCATTTACCTTGCTAAGTGTTTATTACCTGTTTTTTTTTTTTCTTTTTCAACGTTAATGCACTTTCTGCCACAATACACCATGAGATACAAACCTAAACACACAAATCTTCACAGGCCATCTGTATTTTTCAGTGCTGCTGCAGTTCTATGTGCATTTGAGCATAAAGTCAGATTATGACATCAAAGTCCTCGTTGCAGAAGAAGCACAAAGGGTTTTATTTGTGTGCATGTGTGTGTATATGTGTGTGTTTGTTCCATATATCTTTCCAACAGGAAGTATACAGTGTTACCTGCTACGTTAAAAAATGTAAAAGGTTTGAACTGATTTCCCAATACCTAAACACCAGAAAGTAGTTTCTCAAACAGGCAAATGGCACTGCCCCTCCATATACAATTAAAATGATGAAAGTGTCTTTAAAATCAGCTGATGGAGCTTTTTTCACTAACGATAACCGGTATGTCAGGATACTTACGAGCTCCGTCATAGAGATTTGACTTTCTTGTCTTGACTACTTTTTCTTTGCTTTATCTATCTCTTTGTGGCCTCTCCATCCTGTTCTCTCGCTCTCTCTCTCTCTCTCTCTCTCATTTCACCTCCTCTCTCCTCTGAATAGTTGACATTTTTTTCTATAAAGAAGATCTTTAAATTTAAAAAGGAATATGGTGTGTTTTTGTCTTGCCCTCTCTTTATCTTAATGTCATGCTATTTTGTACATTTTCCAAGTGTACAAAACATGTACATTTTCCATGTGTGGGTGATAAAACCTGCTGCATCACTATAGCATTAGAAAAGACCACGACATAAGCATGTTTAAGCTTGTTCTTTAACTTCTATATCTATCCAGATGATTGCTGCCTAGCTGCCTAATAAGACATCCATGCATGTCCACCTTGCCTATAGTTCAGACTTCTGGCAAAAGTTTAGTGAAGTTTACAGCGAAGCACTGTGTTACGTTTAGCCAATCAGACAAGTTCTTTTACAAAAGGGAAAACTTTTCACTTCTCGCAACCAAATCCATGTAAATATCATGGAAACATCGACCAACAGGGAGCAGAGAGAGACTGACTACGTTTCCATGGACAGCAGTAATCTAATTATTGACATTAATCTGATTAAGATAATGTGATTAAGGTGTTTACATGAGTCGTTTTTAGAATACTCCTGTCATGTACCTGGTTTACATGTTATAGATCATAATTAGATTAACAGCCCACGTCATTATGTCACCGCACCACGCCGTCCGACATCCCTCCAGAATTTCACGCATCAACATATAGTATGTCTTCGTCATGGTACTGTATACAGTTTTGTGTGTTTTTATTTATTTTTATTTTTTACGAACGCTTTAAGTGCAGTTAATTATTTGTCATACTATATGTGCTAATAGACAACTGCTTGAAGCCGTGGGCTGCGTCTTAAACCGCGTACTTACTGTCTATTTAAAAATCGAGATACATGTATTTTTCCCCACTACAGGCCTATAGTAGGGAAGTATGCGGTTTGGGACACAGACCAACTCTCTTGTTCGCTGTAAAAAAGCACTGCCATGTATGATTGTGTCCTGTCACAAAATGTGGTGAAAACTCTCACACAACGTTCATAATGTGATTAAGGTGTTTACATGTCTGTAATACACGTCCATAATACGACTTAAACAAGAGTACTCCACATGTCTTAATTCGATTATTGCCTAATTAGATTATGACCTTAATTAGATTAAGGTAAGTAAAAATTGCTGTTTATATGATAGTTTCTTAATCAAAGTATGGTCATAATCGGATTAGGAGTGGATTATTGTTGTTCATGTAAACACAGCTATTGTGGGGCAGCAGTTTGAGCAAAGATTCTGCAAAGCTTAGGCACTTTGGGTCAGTTCAAAATAAAGCAATCACAAATGAAGGGGAGGGGTCTGAGGACAGTCTGCAGATTCTAGTGCTGCTGTTTGTCAGCTTGCATGCTTAGATAAAAAGATTGCTAAAGGAAGATTAAGATTTTACATTTTATGGAGCTATGAATAATAAGAGGGCCCCATAAGCCCCATTAAATAGTGGTAAGAGCCATGGCTTAGACTCATGTGATGACGTTGACTGACCTTTCACTTGAACACAGGACACATGTTGTCTTAAAGCACACCACCATTTCTGTGATGGTTCACAAAACTTAGTAACAAAAGCATGCAGAGAGTCAACTTAGTTCCTGCCAAGATGTCAGTATCGAATCAGCATCAGACACTGGCTAATACACTAATGCTCATACTGGGAACATATCAGAAATTAAAGAAGTAATTGGTAGATTCCTAGCTTTGTGCCAACACAATAGCTGCCCATTTTTTGCCTGTGCAATTAATAATATAAGTGTTATGAAAAGACAGTACAGCACCAGCTTATATCACGATCTGATGGTGGTACATCAATAATTTAACCTTCTTTATCTGTCTTAGTAAGTAAGCAAAACCTTCAGGCCCACAGTGTGACCAAGCCTTAAAACATAATGTACACTTGTCATATTGCCCTTCAAAAGAGAGAGAGAGAGAGAGAGAGAGAGAGAGAGAGAGAGAGAGAGAGACTAGGTCGGTGCATCAATGCAAAATAAACTCCTGACCATAGGATTTATCTATTAAACAACAGGTATCAATCTATATGAATATGGGCCCTCGTTGTTTTGTTTTTGTACTTCTAATATGTCACTGGCAAATAAGAAGCCTGTTTGAGTTTATTTGGCTCACTAAATGTTTACCGTATATTAACGTGGTTTGCAAATGTGATGTGTATTCATTAATGTGATTTTACATGAAACTAAACCGTGATTAATCAGAGCTCAACGCACTGCATTCAATCACTTTGCTCAAATGACCTAACTCGTTCATTTTACAGATTAATTAACGCAGGACCGTCAAGTGTTTAAAGCAACAGACACTACTGCAGTACAACAAGAGACAGAACTCAAATCGTTTTTACTCCAACTCTATCGAACTGCTAACTTCATTAGTGTGAACAGGACCACCTGTATATAAATCAGACAAACATCTTGCCTGTCTCACTTTCAAGACGATTGCGTAATTCGCCAATCCTGCCCTGTCTGGCCGCTTACTATCAGGCTACATGACTGCAGAGTGGTGGTAATATGGCTCACTGCAGCTGCAGGGAATATTTATGACAGGCTGTTCACCCTCTCCCACAGTCTCTATGCAACCAGTTTATGTGAACGCTGATCAGAGGCCCCCCTCTGCTGCTACAGCAAACCTGCCCGCATTAGGGGTAAGAAAGAAGGCACATGCATCATGCATGAGAAGAAGAAAAAAAAAAGCCCTGTAGGTTGCTAGGACGATTTATTGGGTGAGTGGCATGATGCATATGTAATATAAAGGTGGAAGGAAGCCTGGAAGGGCAGTCATACCCAATCCTCGAAGTGCTTGTTGCCGTTCTGCAGCAGGTCCTCGAACTGGATGGTGCAGTTGGCCACGAAGTCGTCATAGCCGATGGGCGCGTCATGAAACACTGAGAGCTCAATTTTGTGGCCGTCACGCACCTCAGCTACAAACTCATCATGCCATGCAGGGCTGTTGGTCTTTGGCTTTGTGGATGTCTGACCCACACGTGAGTCGTCCACATTGAGGGCGATGTACGGGTCCAGCAGGAAGCTCTGCGCTTTCGGTCCCACGGCATGCCTCAGAGACCAGGCTGTAGGTTTCAGGTCCAGTGCCTCGATGATCTTTATCTTCAGCAGCCCGTTGAAGACCACCATGGTGGCGTGATTAATGCAGTGAATTCCACAGACCACACCTTTAATCCCCTGTCAGTTAATCAACAGGGCGGCTGTAGAAAATCTCGACTTGTAATAAAGCAATCAGACACAATCTTCTGAAGAGTGAAGCACTCACAGACAGTCCTACACGCAGCACACACAGCAGGGTTTCACTTCTTTTAGCTGTCTGTTGGCGTTTTCTACGCAGATGCGATATGAAACGGAGATTTATACAAAACAAAACAAAACAAAAACCAAACAAACAAACAGACTCGATCATCAGTGCGTCAAAAGAGGGGAAAGAAACGTAAGGATCTTCACATGGGGGATTCCGCACCTCAAAAACATGCCCGAGCTGGAGCTCCTCTCCAGCTATAAACCCTCTCCTACTATTCCTCCCCAGGCCGGAGCTCGGGACGGAGTCCAGCTTGTCCTCCGGGCATTTGGGAACGCTTTATTTCCAGCTGATGAAGGGAAATGGTTTAAGGCTGAGGATAGGTGCCGTTTCCGTTCGCTCGTCTTCAGCTTCCCGGGCCGTTTAGCTGTTCATCGGTGCTCGGTTTCCTGCAGCCCTGCCTCTTCCCCCCTCCTCCCTGCTGTGTGTGTGTGTGTGTGTGTGTGTGTGTGTGTGTGTGTGTGTGTGTGCGTGTGTGCGAACGTTACAGTGCAGGAAATGCGCAAAACGCGTCAGTTTTGCCAAACCGTGTTTACAGGGAATGAGTGCTTCACAGCAGAGCTCTACAAAGTCATCCCTACTAGTATGAATGAATGCCTACGTGGTCAGTTTGGCATGTTAGAGTGCCCATAGGGGTCGAGCTGAAATGTGAGCAGTAAAAGTGGATTCGACCCTTCAGCTCAGCGTGTGAAGGCGTGAAGCACTCGTCTTGAGGGTGAATTTGAATGCAGTGGTTATTTCGAGTATTTCCCAGTCTATATGATGGAAGAGAACCTGAACACCAAACTATTTATTACTTGTTCAACATGATGATAAACTGTATACGATTTGGCATCCAGTACCGTGTTGTGTAACCTCGCTGCTGGAAAACAAAACAACAGAAGTTATGGTTTTAATGGGCATAATGGGAATTGGGGTTATAATGGGGTTTTCATTGATACTGTAATGGTCCCTGTGGGTCTCTACTGGTAATTTGTTGCCTTCTATTGGTGGCATGTTATGTCTAGTGGATACCATTAAGGACCAATAATGGTTTTAATGGTTTGAAATGGTATTTGTAGTGGAAATCATTAGAATTTCTGTAATGGTTTCTATTGGGGGTCTCTTTAATGTCTTGTTCAGGCACTTCTTGTCACGTTTTTGTTTTGTTTTTTTTACTTGGTATAACATAACCTATTAAAAGTTAGCTTTTTAGAAATCCCTGCAAGACTGTTAATGATTACTATTGTGCATTTAAATGGCTCCTTGAATCACCATAATATTTGCCATCAGTTTAACCATTGTACATTGACATAACACGACATCACATCATGTGAAGAATTACTAAGGTGTTTCTTTAGCAGTCATTGGTCATCAGTGCATTATAAACCCAACTGTATCTATGGGTGTATATTTTTCCTGTCACATTTCTTTAATCTGACTAAAACATGCCCGTTATCTGTCTGTTTACCTAAAGCGCCATCTTGTGGCTGGAATTCTCATTATAGACTGTAACTTTTAGGCTCCATGTGCGACGCTATTGGTGGTGCTCTCCTAAGTAAAAGATGTGCTCTAGAACAGTCCCGTATTGAGTCCTTTTTCAGTGTTAATTTATACCTCTTAAAAACATGAAAAGGAAACATGTTCTCGCGTCAGTGCACTTCGAACCTCAACACGTTGAACCGCAGCTTCGCCGCTAACAGCTGTTTTCAAAGTTAAACACGCATGCGCGTCGTGTCTTGGGCGTGTTTACCAATCGCAATCGGGTTCTCCGATGACGTCGTACTGATATCGACCAATCGCAATCAATTGTACCGCTTGGCTCGTTGGGTGCAAAGGTTCCTTCATTTAAGCTTTTGTTTCAAATTCTTAAAGAAGCAAGACGTTAAATGCGAGACATGGCTTACAAAATGGCCAGAGTGTTTATCAAAACAGTATTCCCGAGTGGAATATAGCCGAAATGTGGACCTCACAAAATTAAATGTTACAGAAAAAATGTTTGTATGTCAGTAAAGAAAGCAGCATATTAAGTGATGAGACACTTTTCAGACAAAAAAAAAACACAATGAAGGCTGCTGGGTTTTGCTGCAAAAACGAGATGCAAGTGCCACAGTCAAAGTCTCAATATGTTAAATAAAACTTACCGCTCATTTCCTTATAAAACTGCACTAACTCTACCTGTGACTAGTTTTTTTTTTTAAAGCAAAGGATTGTCACACCAAATTTTGCCTTTGTTTTATTTATTACTGTTTACTGCTCTTTATGGCGTTTTTTAAATGGAGAAACATTTAATTAAATTATATTTGAAGGCACCTTTGCTTTACAACATTTCTTTGCATGTACCTAAGACTTTTTCACAGTACTGTACACCTGGTGCAGTACACAGTGAAATGAAACAACATTCCTCCAGGACCATGGTGCTATATAAAACAATACACTAACTACATGAGACAACCTATAAAATAACATTTACTATTCCATTCTGATTTTATTCCATTGTTCGAACGACGGCCCTCAGTGGTGCTTTTAATGTGCTCTCATATCTTCCTACTGTATATCCTTTTTCGCTTCTATGAAAGGTCATTATATTCTGTTTTAGATGTTGTCATAGCTGTTTTCTTGATTCCACTGACTCTTAACATCAGTGCTTAAGTATGTGAACATTTTAAAATACATTTAATAGCTACAATTAATATGATGGCACAGTCGTTAAACATCTTAATACATTGACTAGTGCATGTCGACAGGGATATAGTGATACCTGCTGACCTAGACTCAGGTGATAGGCCTGTTATAACAAGTTTTCAATCAGACAACATTATTTAATTACCGTATTTTCTGGTGTATAAGCCGCTACTTTTTTCACACGCTTTGAACACTGCGGCTTAAACAACGATGCGGCTAATTTATGGATATTACAGGCTAATGAGCATCCTGCAGCCGAAACATTTAGCCATCGGACCAATGAAATTACCAAACAGGTCACAGTGGACCAACGAAACTGTTTGAATTAAATCAAACGCACTCACACTAAATTCTTGAGATCAGTCATTTTTCGCTTCATGCACACACCCTCATCATGGAAAACACAGGAACAAACGCGTATGATGCAGCTTTCATGTTAAAGGCGATAAATCATTTACCAAAACTGACCGCATGTGAAGAGCAACTTTTGCTCAAGTCTACCAGTGGATCCTAACAGCGTGGAGCAGTGTCAAAAAATCTACTATCACCAACGGGTATCGAAAGGCTGGACTGCTGCGTGATGAAGACGACAGCACAAGCTGAAGGGCGAATTTGCCTCGAGACGTAAGTGACATTGAGAGCGACAACGAAAGAGAGATTGAGGAAGTGTGATGAAGTAATTCTGAGGCTGTTCAATTCCGACACTGAAGAAGACGACTTTAGTGGTTTTAGTGCGCTGGAGGAAGATGAAGAAAGATCAATGACTATTCCTGATAGGAAACTGTATTTTTTTTTTAATCAGCCGTGTTACCGGCACTGTTCAGAATCATTTAAAAGTTAAAAAGGATCTTTGTGTAACATCTTTCTGTGTAAATATCTCGTGTTACAACCTGGACACCTGCGACTTATAGACAGGTGCGGCCTATATACAGTATGTACAATTTATTTATTTATTTTTTAATTTAGTGGGTGCGGCTTATATTCAAGTGCACTCTATAGTCCCGAAAGTACAGTAATGAGGAATTCTGCTGTAAATTGCAGATTTAGTTTTTTTTTGCATCCATAAATGAGATTGCAATTAAGAAACTGGAGATGCTTGAAACTACATAAACAGTAAGTATATAATTTATAATGCTCTTATTATTATCTATAGACAATTTTCCCATCAGACTCAGCACATGCTACAACTGATTACTGCTATAAAGTCAGTATTGTATTAATGGGATTAGCTGACTACATTTGTTTGTCACTTTTCCTAAATTCACACTGATACCTGTAACTCACAACCCAGAGAAGTGTTTGCAGACCTTAGCAATTTTACAAATTCAGTAGACAACCCCTGTCAGAAATTATGGAATCACCACACTTCGAGGATGCTAGCATGTCTGTTATTTTTTTTTTACTTCGTAGCAAATAAACAAATCACAGATATGACACAAAACAATTTTTGTTTAATAGTTGACCATTCTGGCTTCATGAAACATACCTCAAACAAATTAAATGAAATAATTTTTTTTCCACATCAAGTAGAGGAAAAATTATGGAATCACCTTGTAATTTACATTTCTAAAACAAATACCAGCACAAGTTTAAAAATGCAAATTAGTCTGCAGTTAAAGGAGAGTGTTTACAGACCTTAAAATAGTGCTTACAGACCTTAACCTTGGACTTTTTGAAAGGAAACACGGCCCCAACAAGAGAGTTGTCAATTGAAACAATAAAAAGGATTATAAATCTCCTTCAAGGAAAACAAGGTTACAAAGTTGGCCAAAGAAAAGCAATCATGGAGTGTGGATGATTGGATGAAAGTGAAATTCAGTTGTTCAGTAATGAATCACGAATCTGCATTGGCCAAAGAGAAAATGCTGAAACTTTTGTCTGGTGACATTCTAATGAAACATAAAGATGATTGCATGAACAATCAAATTTCCCCACTCATTTATGATATGAGGTTACAAGTTGGGTAAAGGCTCAGGGGAAACCTCAACAGTCAATGCACAGGTGTACGCTAGAATTTTAGACACTTTTGTCATTTCTCATAGAAAATAGTTAAATGATGAAGTTAAATTTATTTATTTTAATTTTGTATTTTTTTTATAACAATTTTTATTGATTCTCATACACTTTTCAGAGTACAACAAAATATATCAATACAGAATCAACATTTTTTACCCCGATAACAGTTTACATATGATCAATTTACTTATAATTCATGAACATGTGATTTAATTACATATGATTCATTTTCATAAATCCATACAGAATCAAACTTTTAACCCCAGTAACACCCCCCACATGATTTATATATGATTCATTTATACATGATTCATTTATATGTAATTTTACATGTGGTTCATTTACACATGATTCATTTTCACACACACACACACACACCCCCCCCCCCCCCCCCCCCAACC
>JAFFST010052868.1:101491-113454 GCA_022414735.1 Noturus placidus
ACAAATTGCATATTGTGTTTACTTGTGTTGTCCTTGACTATTGTTTAAATTGGTTTGATGTTCCGAAACACTTAAGTGTGACAAACATGCAAAGGAACAGGAAATGAGGAAGGGGGCAAACACTTTTTCACACCACTGTATATCTTGCCTTTCTCATGAATATATATATTTGTTGTTACCATATCTTCAAAATAAGAAAAAGGACTCCAGGGGTTCTCGAGCCCAGAGGCATGAAGGTTTCACTTCCTGAGAAAGGTAAGAGGAAATAATGCATGCTTTATCAGTTGTATGATATGAGTATCGGGTAAAATAATATAAGTGGGATATGAGATTCCAGAAAAATCACTACAGATCCCTTACCGCAGACAAGCCCAGAACTGGTCCTGGGTGTGGAGTCAAGTATTTGCAAGTGTGAAAAGGCCTTTAGTAATCTGCAGTGCCTTCTCAATATTTTATCAATTTGATTGCATTTGTGCCCTCCTTTATAGTGTCTCCTACTTGGATGTCAAGGAATGTCCATCAGTTAATCAAACACGTTCTGATGTGAGACCCAGCAGGAAGAGAAAGATTGCAAGGAGCATCTGCTTGAATGATTAACCACCCTGCAAGCGTGCTAAGGTGAGACATTTGACTCAACTACAGAAGACATGTGCCTTACTATTAGTTAATTAAATTCACTGCTAACAAGCATCCAGTTAAATATTTTCCATTTGTTCCTTCATAATCAGAGGTCAGGTATCATATGCATAAACATAAGTTCATATGAATTGTTACTAAACATGCTAAATTTGTGTTAACCAGTGACTCTGTATGGTGAACAATGATTGAAAAGTGAAGCCAAAAACATAAAACAAAATATACAGTACACATTTTTTGTATATCAACACATTTTGGTTTTTACATTTACAGTTGAGTGAAAAAGTAACATGAAACTACATTTTACTTTTCATTTTCCACTCCTGTCTGTTTAAGGGTTAATAAAAACACTATACATTTAAAAAAGGATGTTGCTATAATTTTTTTTAATAATGGCATGTGACCTACATAAGTTAAAACAGGTGTTTAATTACTACAGCTTGTGAAGGATTGTTTTGCACCCACTACATCTCAAACAGATTACCAAAGTAATATATAGACCAAAGCAACCTGATTTCATTGAGTTCATTCAGTATATAAAACCCCCTCAATACTCCTAATAAACAGGAATATACATTTTCTTACTTAATCTTACTGAATATTGATCCATTTTCTTCAAAAAGCTCACATGACCAGATGGCTCAATAGTGTTTTCAACAAGCCCAAGTAAACAAAGTTACATCAATAGTTGTGTAAAACAGATGGAGTAGTTTGCTCCAAATACTTTTCTTTCATAAATTTTAAATAGCAAATCAAATGTCATGTCTTACTGCTTAGGCTTACACAGTTACTGACAATTAATGAATAACTGAATAAATCACAAGTAAATACATTTTAAAGGCTATGACACTGATCATTTGATATTGGTTACTGAATAATTTTGGCTAATACATGCATGGGCAGCATGCAATGTTCAACATGAACTCAAGTCCCACCCTTCGGTAAAAAGAGCCAATCACCTTCTTAGTTAAGCCATTACCAGGAAATGTGGATATAAGGCTCTTTGCTCAGTTATGGAAAAATATGCCATCAATGGAGCAACCCAGAGAAATTCATTTTATTGGACCCAAAGACATTATTTATTCCATTTTCTGAAAGATTTTAACAGTCATTTCAACTTCTGTTTCTGGTATATGGGTCTTTCTCAATATTAAGTAGATACAGTGCCCTCCACTAATATTGACAAACTTGTTAAATATGGGCAAAGGAAGCTGTCAACATTTTTCTTTATTGTTGAACCTTTTGATCTTTTGTAAAAAAAAAAAAAAAAAAAAAAAAACATTCACCAAAATACTCTGTGCTCATGGATATCAAACAATTGCATACAAAACAGGTTTATCAAAGAATAATATATCTTTGTTAAATACAGGTCTGCAACAATTACTGGTACCCCTACGAATTCAGATGAGAAAAATATATTTTAAGTTTAATATTCCCATTGATATTTTACATTTATTTTAGTGCACCTGGGTGACTATCTACAGGCAACTGGTCAACCATGACTTCCTGTTTCACAGCGGTAAAAATATGAGGTAACACATAGGCCAAATTTCTTTAATCATTCATAACAATGGGTAAGTGCAAGAAACATAGCTGTGATGTGCTGCAAAAAGTTTTTGAGCTTCACAAAATGAGAAGTGGCTATAAGAAAATATTGAAATAAGCATTGAAAATGCCCATTTCCACCATCAGGGCAATAATTAAAAAGTGCCAGTCAACTGGAAATGTTATGAAACAATCTGGAATTGTATTTGTGTCTCTATTGTCTCAACACACTGTGAAGAGGATGGTTCAAGTGGCCAAAAAATCTCCAAGGATCACAGCTGGAGAACTGCAGAAGTTAGTTGTGTCTTGGGGTCAGAAATTCTCCAAAACTACAATCCGAAGTCACCTACATCACCACAAGTTGTTTGGAAGGATTTCAAGAAAAAAAGTCTCTACTCTCATCCAAAAACTCAAGCCTCTTCAGTTTGTCAGACACTACTGGAACTTCAAATGGGATCGGGTTCTATGGTCAGATGAAGTCAAAGTAGAGCTTTTTGGTAATAAACACCAGAGGTGGTTTTGACGTACAGAGAGGTAGCTAGGGCTTGGCGATATATCAATATGATACCGATATCGTAATAAATGACTATGTGATACACTTTTCTGAGATATTTTTGGTATGGTGATGTTTTTATGTTTTTAATAATTGTAAATTAAATGGTACTGAATGGATGCTATTGATTTGATGTCATTTTTAAAACTTAATCTTCTTCTTTGTCTTTGTAGGCATTATAGAAAAGTATCGTAAATAAGAAAAGTAAATATTGAAAATTTTGTTTATTTTATTACTGTTTTATAGACAGTTTGTTAGCTAAACTATATATTGGGATATACATTGTGTATTGTAGAAATGCCCTCAAGTATCGTGGGATGATATTTTGACATATCGCCCAGTCCTAGAGGTAGCCATATGGAAAAGTACCTCTTGTGGTAGTACTTTAATGTTCTGGGGCTATTTTTCTACCAGAGGACCTGGACCTTTTGTTAGGATACATGGCTTCATAGACTCTATCAAATATCAACAGATATTAAATGAAAACCTGACTGCCTCTACCAGAAAGCTTAAAATGGGACATGGGTGTATCTTCCAGTAGGACAATTATCCAAAACATGCATCAAAATCTACACAAAAATGATTTACTGACCACAGAATCAAGGTCCTGCCACGGTCATCCCAGTCCCCTGACTTGAAACCCATAGAAAACCTGTGGGGTGAACTGAAGATGAAAGTCCACCAGCATGGACATCGGAATTTGAAGGATCTAAAAGATTCTGTAAGGAGGAATGGTCTCAGATCCCTTGCCATGTATTCTCCAGCTTCATCACTCATTATAGGAGAAGACTCAGATCTGTTATCTCAGCAAAGGGAGGTAGCACAAAGTATTGACTAAAGGGTGCCAATAATTGTTGCATACCTATATTTAACAAAGATTTTTTTAAAACAATTTGATAGACCTGTGTTTTGGTTGCAATTGTTTGATATCTATGAGAGAAGAGTATTTTTGTGAATTCTTGGAACAAAAGATCAGAAGCTTAAACAAATTTTCACAGCCTTCTTTGCTCATATTTAACAACTGTGCCAATATTAGTGGAGAACACTGTAGAAGCCTGATCTTGTATGATTGAAAATAACTGCCCAGGAACATTGCCAAGATGATCACCAAGTGAACAGACTTCACGAGAATGATGTTGGTTTGGCAGAATTTTTTTAGTTCTTACATGCACTGTAAAAGGTGCACAGGCCTTGTCGTTACTCTATAAGGCTTATAGAGGGGTCTTCAACGTTTTCCAGGCCAAGGACCCCCAATCTGATGGCAAGATTGAGCGGGGACCCCCTAATTATATATATTGTATGAAATTGTTATATCAAACTGGTACTAAAATGTTCGCGACCCCCATGCAGTACCTCCGCGGACCCCGTAGGGGTCGCGGACCCCTGTTGAAGACCTCCGCTATAAGCTAAACACGTATATAGAAGACGCATTGCTGTTTTAGAGTCCTATGAAGTCCACTAGATGGCAATGTACTCTTTTGAAAAGCAACATGCTTTCAAAATATCACATAAGCTGCAGTTTATTTCATCAGCCTGAAGGGGATGTACTGAGTGTTGTGTGTAATACAAGTGAATTTTGTTTTGGTTCAGATCAATCAATCACCTTTTTTTTTTTTTTTTTTTTTTTTAACTTCAGCTGACCAACGTTGCCAGACAAAAACCGTCTAAACCAGTTTGAAGTGTGCTCTTTCTTATAACAAGTAATAATAGAGACTTTTGGTTCCCCTCAGGTCAAGGATTCATTGTACTGGTGATTCATGGTAAGTAATTGTGCACTAATCCTCTGTATCTATTTTGGAGGGTGTTTGTCTGTTGCTTTTCCTCTTTAATTCGAGGTGTTGCTGCATGATTGGTGATTTGGTTATTCAGCTGGCCATATAACCTGTTGGAGCATGAACAGTTTTCCTGAAAGTCTTGGTTGAAAATCTTAACTCATTATTGAGACAAAACTGTCAGGTATCACCAACATCAACTTGTAAGTTCTCTAGAGCAAAAACAAAGGACAAGAGATCTTTCTATTTCATAAGAAATTGTCTAAACAGTGGAACAAGAAACTGTAGGTAAGCCTTAAAAGGTAATACTGATATAAGTATAGAGATAGATAATTACATGCTGTAAGTCCATTAATAGTATTAGAATTTTCCTCTGTGGTCTTTTTAAGGTCATGTTTCCTCTGTCTAGGCTACAATAATTAGATGAGTGATTTCTGCTGGAACTGAATAAAGATGTTGTTCAAACCACAGTAATTTCTTTAAGGCTTGGCAATGACATTAGTCAAAGATATTCTGTTCACATCGGATAGTCTCACATGAGCCATGTATACAGCGCAGCTCCAGATAATGACATCAGCAGTAGGAGAAACTTGAATGTGCTATTGAGATGCTGATAGTGTGGGGCCTGTGGGTGTACAGACTGAGCAGTAAGAATAGAGCAGGCCACTTGAGGGGGTCGTGTGAGGGCCCTCAGGCGCACTTCATCCCACCCCAAGATGCCAGCATTCATGTTCACACTTACTGTCAAAGAAAGCCACTCAGTGTCTGCCAAAAAATTAGACAGCAGGTTCCAGACAGTGACAATGTCTCCTTTGTCCATTAATTATAAAACAGGCCCTTTCCAAATATACTTGTTTTATGAACTTTAAAATAACAGCTTCTTGTCTTTTCTCCAAGTTCTCAAACATTAAAGACTGTGGTTGAATAAGGTCCATCCCTTGAATTTTAATTTCTAATTAACAGTGGGTTCACTTATCCCTTATTGTATCTTGCAACTACGAAGAACTGGTGACAATTTTTTTTTTTTGTAAACTTTAAGAGATTAACCGAGTCTGAGCTAATGACCAGGTTGAGTTCTAATCCCAGAACTGCTATAAAGTCACAGACGATAAACATGGCATTTAACCCTCAAAAGCTCAGCTCAGTGCTTGGATTGTATCCTGTCTAAACTGTAAATCGCTTTGGATACAAACAACTGCAAATGAACAGATGTAGATGAATATTTTATTTGTTGAAGACACAGTAGCACAAACCATGACTTTCTAACAACATTCATAAGGCTATGGGAGTATTTTGCAGTAATAATTTGTTAGACAGTATACACTTATCAATCACTACACATATGAA
Organism: Noturus placidus; assembly: GCA_022414735.1. Lineage (NCBI taxonomy): Eukaryota > Metazoa > Chordata > Actinopteri > Siluriformes > Ictaluridae > Noturus > Noturus placidus. The sequence goes on from JAFFST010052868.1 coordinate 107,345, forward strand.
CATACAATTGCAAAGGGATATTAGAATAAAGAATAAAACTTGGATAATAAAAAAGAAATCAGTTTAAAAAAGTGTCAAACAGGAAGATTCACGAATGTATTGTCTTGGATCTCCACGTTTTCAGGATAGCAACCGAGGCGACGCTCTCGCCTTCTTCAAGTTGATTGGCCAATCCTCACGCCCGTCACTACGCTTCTGACCAATCAGCTGTCTCCATTCATGCGCACCATTGGAGCCGCGTTTCCCTTTCGCTGGTTTCCCAGAACTCGGCCCCGCCCACGAGCTCACGTTATTCGCCTCCTGCTCGCCTAGCGACCGTCATATTGGCTGTCAAGAAAGAAGGAAGACACCACCGAGATACGGAGGCTCAAAGAAATCTGGCCCTGGATCAAACGGGCATTGCAGAGCGCCACAATTATATACAATTTAAAAAAAAAAAAAAAAGGTTTTTCCTCGTGTACGTGTTAAAAACAACAACACGGACCTCGGGAATGCCCAGTCGGGATCTCGCGTGTTATAACCGCCACGCGAAAGCTTCTGTACAAGAGCTCCGAGTCTGACATCTTTTTTTCCCTTTTTTTTTTTAAACAGACAAAAGAGGGCTGCGGAGCCGCCGACCGAGCTGTCCGAGGTAAGCGAACACAAGAGTTCCAGTTTTCGTCGAAATAATGTGTTTTCGCGACGCGTTCATTTCAGCGTGAGGGCGGTTTGGGTGAGTTTAGTCCGCGTTAGCCTGTTAGCGAACAACTCTCCGCTCCGAATGAATGTAACGGAACGCGATGTGAGCGATGTGTCACTCAGATTTGCGGTGGGAGTCCACTGCGTGCTGCCCGGGCACATCCTCTCTCTCTCGCGCGCGCTCTCTCTCTCTCTCGCGCTCTCTCTCTCTCTCGCGCTCTCTCTCTCTCTCTCTCTCTCGCGCTCTCTCTCTCTCTCGCGCTCTCTCTCTCGCTCTCTCTCTCTCTCGCGCTCTCTCTCTCTCTCTCTCTCTCTCTCTCTCTCTCGCGCTCTCTCTCTCTCTCGCGCTCTCTCTCTCTCTCTCTCGCGCTCTCTCTCTCTCTCTCTCTCTCTCTCTCTCTCTCTCTCTCTCAACGCAGAAACGTTTTATTTTTATTTTAGGAACATGGGCGCACACTTTTGACGCAATTTGAATACTAAACCCTTGCATGTAAGTGTGATAAGACCAGCTGGCGTTGTTGGAGAGGTGGCTCGTGTGGAATGAGATTACTACTTCATGCTCAGGACTTGTGTCTTCACAGCCTGGCTTTTAGACTAATAATATTAATAATAATTATGAAATTCGTGTCCAGGCATATTAAGAACAGTATGTGTGTATTAAACGGTCATAATAAAACTGTTTGACCACTTAGATGAATCACATGGATATGATTGTGTGTCCTGCAACATCACTACTGGGATTTGTTGTTGTTGTGGTTTTTTTTTTTTTTTTTTTTTTTTTAAGTTTCATTATAAATTTTTTCTTGCAAATAAATTCAAATGATTTTCAGTTAGAGTTTTTATGAGTTTGTTGGTGGTTACGTAGCAAGTTTTGTATTTGAATATTAATTGGCACAGCATTTCTCCATGCCTCTCTTGGGAACCCGGTTCACTGTATGATTTTGTGCTTCTTTTCCCCTGTTCTAACACACCTGAAGTGAAAGCCGGATCATTACCTAATTATCACATGGATAGTAGGGACGGGCGATATGGATTTAAAACTATATCACGATATTTTCTGGTATTTATTGCGACAACGATATCAGTGATGATATAAATATAGTACCATGCAGCACTGTTTTTGGCTACAAGTGATACCTGTGATCTTGAGAGCCTCAGAAACACAAACATTGATCTAAAAGTAAAACTGATTTTCTGAAACCAAACCAGTTCGTGATTGTAGAGGTAGCTCCTCGTTTAGCGATAAACTCCTCCTCAGCTTCACTTCTGACATAAATGTTTTCACTCTGCACGTGAGCTGCGAATGGGTCGCACACTATCACACACAGAAATACGTCATTAACTAGGCTTTATCGTTATTATGGCGGGAAAACGAATTTGTATTGTGGGTAGAATTTCTACCGGTATATCGCAAATGATAAGATATCGCCCATCCCTAATGGATAGAGTGTGTGTCAGAGCTAGGAAAGCACACCAGACCAGTAAACGCCAGCATTGTGATTTGAGAAGCAAAATTTGGTGGCTCTAAAGTTGTTCTGGGATGTCGTGATGGTTATAACAAAAGGAGATATTATTTGTATCGAGTTTACATTTTGCATTCTGGAGCATATAGCAACATAGATATTCTTTTACCGTTTTATGAACCACTTGGAAATGTGCTGCAGTCTGAATTCAAGACCAGTCCGTTTAGAGCGTAAATGAGCGTATACCCAACTGTAAAGGGGACCTTTCAGTCAGTAATGTAAGGAGGAATGTTCAGAGAGCTAACTCCTCGGCTTCCGGTCACTGGTTTTCGGCTTCGTGTTTAGAAGGGGAAAAAAAATCAGCAAATATCAGAAAAAAATACATTGCAGGCAAATTTCCTTTCCTTTTCTTTTCTTTTCTTTTCTTTTTTTTTTTTAATATAAGTACGACATTTAATTTTCAACATGATTTTTCTCACTACAGACGGCACTGATAAGGTTCCGCTTTTAATATATGTGCAAAATCTCAGCAAAGGTCTGTTTCTGTATCAGATCGAAAACGGACTGAACTCACCCAGTCTCTTCAAGCAACTCTCCCAAAATGAGAGAGGCTTCCACAAACATCTCATTTATCCTCAGTGGAAAAAGAACGTGATTACTCCCTTAATGTTGTCCGAAAGCCAGGCCACTCACCAGGACCCTGTGATTGAAGGCGTACCGAGCTGAGTGTTTTTTTTTTTTTTTTTTTTTTTTTGGGGGGGGGGTTAATACAGTGCAGCATTACAGCAGCTTTCTCCAGCTACATCCATGGCAAAGTCTTTTTTTCTTGCCATATGTGGGCTTTTTGATGTAATTGTTCATCCTGCGGAAATGACTCACTGCGTTCTCCATGCTGTCGGTGACAAATCCATTGTTGCAGTTAACAAGAGCGGTTTGGAGGCTGATGCATTATTTTTTTGCCCACTGTATATAGGTCAGTCAGTATAAGACTCGGGCAATATACTGGACATGCTGTATACCAGGGTATTTGACATTTCGGCAGTAAATTTGTATTCCTGTCCAAGCCAGCAGGACAGCAGGGGGTAGAAGAAGAAAAAACAAAATCCAGTCTAGTAGCATCTTTTTTGCATTATGCTGACTCAGACCTGACCTTGACTTGCTCTTTGACCTCATAACCACTCAAATGACACTCAAATAAGTCACAAAGGGCGACAGTAACACTATTAGACTGCGTTAGAAAAAGAAATATACCTTCAGCCTAGCTTTACTGTTTAAATATTTGTAAGATGTAATGAAAAGGATATTCAGTTACATGCTATGAGAGGGGTGAGGGGCAAAGTGTGGTGTAATCAAGTATCATTTGCTGTTAAACGTTCCTCGTTTTGTGGGTGCACATATTTGTGACTAGCATAACTGCCAATGTCTGTGGTTTTGTTGTAGCCTGTACGATGTTTAACCCTGTGCTACGGCAATAAAGGTTAAAGCAGGAGTCAGACCAAACACAAATAAAATTCACCTTGCAGTTAGTAAGTAAAGCTTTATTTATATAGCACGTTTGAACAGTGTTTACAAAGTGCTTTACCGAACACATGTACATACAGTAGATACAAGAAAATAAAATCAGTAGAAAGAAATTAAGTTAAATGAAAGAATTAAAATAGAAATAAAAGAATAGAGCTCAAATCAAGTGTAGAAATTCACTGAAAGAACAGGGTACACGAAAGACACATTAGCAGTTACTTTAGAAAAGGAGAAAATGGGACTGTGGTCTCTTTGGTCAAGAACAAAATTGCAGAACTGCTAATTATTAAGTGGAAGTCACACAGACTTTTGCTTTTGTGCTCGGTGTACGTTTGGGAGAAAAGAAAAATCACAATCGCACCAGAAACAATCCGTTCAGAATTTTGCTGAGTGTCTTTGTAATTGTTGCAGCCAAAAATGCTTGATTGTGCAGCTTCTTTTGTTTGTTTGTTTTTTTTTTTGCAGAAGACTACTTGAATTGGTGAAATTGCAACTGTGCAAAATTTTCTTTTGCAGTGATATTTGTTGGTAAATGAGACCTTTTTTTTTTTTTTGCTGTGCTTATATTAGACTCACGCGAGTCAAAGAGGGCTTTGAGTTTTTGATGATGTCATATGACTCATCTCGGCCCAAATCTGTGGAAAATCTGCGGTAATTTTGAAAAATGGTAAGCTGTGCATATTGTGGAGTTTCCTTGATTTTTGCGTTCATTTCTGTGATCTCACACAGAAGGAGGGATTGATGAATCCTTGCAGCTCGACAGGTTCACGTGGTCACTTAGCCTAGTTGCCACCATAATAGTCTGAGTGGATCTGAGTGGAAGAATACAAATTGGCTGACTGAATGAGTATTTTGGTAACAGCTTTCTTTCTGAGTTTTGTTTTGTTTTGTTTAATTGTTTGTTCCCCGTCTCTCTGCCACCTAGGATTATGGAAATATGGAAATATTTTTCTGGAAATATGGAGACGTAAAGAACAGAAATAATAAACATAGATCAACTTTACTTAATGTCAGCTTCACTAATTGTCAACTGAATATTTCAGACTGTTGACAAATTGTAACAGCACATGCTCTGGCATCAGTTAAAACTTTGTGAAATCTCTGCCACGGAGAATTGTGAAAATCTCATTTGATTAACGGACTCAATAGTGGAAATACATGTTTATCATTATTAGACAGTCACTACGGTATTAGCATGTAATACACTATATCTACAAAAAAAAATACATGGACACATTACCATCACACCTGTATGTGTTTGTTGAACTTCCCATTCCAAATTTAGTCACCCCTCTGCTGTCATAATAACCTCCAGTCTTCTGGAAGGCTTTCCACTGAATTTTTGGAGCGTGGCTGTGGAGAATTGTATTCATTCAGCAAGAAGAGCATTAGTGAAGTCAGGCGTTCATCCCAAAGGTGTGACGTGTGGTTGAGGTCAGGGCTCTGTACATCCTATACAATTATTTCCTTCAAACTTTGTGGCAACCGTTTGGGGAAGGACCAGATCTGGGTGTGATGGGCAGGTGTCCACAAACTTTTGGACATGTAGTGTTTTTACTAAACCAGTGGATGAGGACTATCTGTGAGAAGCGTCGAATCTTAAATGAAACACGGAGCGTATGAAAAGCCCTATGTATGGTGAAGCTCAAAGATTGGTATCCAAAAATGTATACTGGAGATTTTAAAGGTCTGGATGTTACTGGAACTATATTATCTCCCTTTTTCTCCCTCAAAAAGGGTCTTATCTGACCTCCCACTCCTGCCCTCATGACAGTAAAAGCTGCCCACTCCTGAGACTTGCAGTAATTATGCACACCACATGCTGCTCTCTGCATTAAAATGTCTGTTTTAAGACTACATTTAGTCACAGACGAACTAGACATGGAGTTTAACGAATACACAAATGGTTATTTCAGTATTTAAATAATTAGATTGTTTCTATTTATTTAACTAATTGGAAATTTTCTTACATCCTGTGTTTATGTATATTAGGACTGGGTAATATATCAATATAATATAATATTGTGATACAGTTTTCTGAGATATCGTTGGTATGGTGATGTGTTTTTTTTATGTTTTTAATAAGTACAAATTAAATGGTACTGAATGGATGTCATTGATTTGGTGTAAGTTTTTAAAAAGTTAATCTCTGTATTTGTAGGGATTAAAGGACAGTAACGGTAACCTCAGTTTAACATGTTTCTTTTTTTGTTTAGTTTATTACTGTTTTGCGGACAGTTTGTTAGCTAAATTGTATAATGTGACGTGCATCGTGATACCAACCCTAATGTATGTGTGTTTATATATTTTTTGGGGCGGCTGTGGCTCAGTCGGTAGAGCGGGTTGTCCACTAATCCACTAATCGTGGGGTTGGCGGTTCGAATCCCGGCCCGGGTGATCCCATGCCGAAGTGTCCTTGGGCAAGACACTGAACCCTAAGTTGCCCCC
>JAFFST010052868.1:118914-146949 GCA_022414735.1 Noturus placidus
ATATATATATATATATATATAATCTTTGAATATATATTATCTTTGAGATATATATATATATATAGGCTTAAATTAAATAAAAACCTAAATATTAAAAAAATGTAATGAGTCATCTATTTCGTAACAAAATGTGTGTTTACTTTGGCACTTCCGTAAGTGAAACAACACAATACAGCCTATAAAACTTAAAAAAAAAATACCAGTAGGACTGTAACCTAAATAATATTAAAATATTAAATAAAATAGAAAAACATTACTTTGCAGTAACAACTTTACATGCTGGGTGACATGCCTGGAGATGGCTTCTGAGATTTGTAGCGTTTGCCCGTTTAAATTTTTTTTTCTTTTCACACAAATCGCCAACATAACATTTGGTTTCCTAACAAGATCCATCGCAGCAGCAGAACCAGTAGTGAAATTGCAGAATTCACCTGATTGGATTTTGCCGCTCAAACAAACCCACGCCAAACTAACAGACAACACCATATAAGGTTTGATTATTATTATTTAATTTGTGTATTAATATAAAATCTCCTGCTATATGGTAGACTGAATACAAATTAATATAGCATCATTTATTATTATTACATTTGTGTACAAAAGATTGTACTTTGTACTTGTCACTACTCAAGCAGAAACATTAACATGGCATGTGGTGTGACACTCCACCACCATGATGGCAAACTACCAGTGTGGTTGTCATGGACACCGTCACAGCCCTAGATAAAAAGTTTTATTGTATGTATCATCTAGAAAAACACCAGTATTGAATCTTTATTTTAAAACTCGCTCACGTGTATTTTCATTTAAATGAGTTGACACGGGGTACATTTACTCATTGCGTTACTTCTGTTCCATAAACACGTATCAGAGAGTAAATAATAAAGTTGTGTCCCAAATGAAGTACTATACACTTAGACTATGCTCTCTGCACTACCGTGTAGTGTATGAATTTTAGAAAGGTAATATCATCTCAAAAGGAAGACTAGCGGTTTTTTACTAACAGGAAGTAAAAGCCGCTTCCTAGTCGATGGCGAATGACGTCAAACACACATAATACGACACCGCTAGCTTTAGCAGAATACACAGAGTCAACGGAAATACATTTCTTGTTTACTGTTTGTCAGTGTTACCTTTTATACCCAACATGACCTCAGTCACCATCAAACGGGGAGGAATCATCATGTGACAGTGGACAAAAAGTGTGTGACCTCCAAGTTCTCTAAGGCATGGGAACATTTTATATTAAATGCCACGAATATGTGAAAATAAAACACAATAAAAGTCAGTGTGTTGGAATATGAGTGTGGCAGATCAGGTGAGGGAGGACCTCGCACTTGTTGTATAATATAATTATATATATAATTTGTCTGACACCAAGTGCTGGGATCCATAATAACAATTCAATTTTTGCTGGGCATATTTCTGAATCATTTTGCTTATGAGTAACAGTTACTCGAGTAACAGTCTGTGTAAGTGAAGCAAAAGCCTCATTGAACTCTACTGAAATCACACAGCTGCACTTTCTGTATGCTGTGTACTTAAACGTTTAGCAAAGTGTTTGTGCAGTAATGAAACACGCAGATAACCAGAAAACGGATGCACTGGCACAAGTTTACATCTACACTGGTGATGTCATGTCCCCAAACTCATATCACTCTCTAAGGTCACTTGTTCCTGCCTAGAGAAATATCAAATTTCTATTTTTGTGTCTGGGACATATGGCTTTGAGATACTATGACATAATTTGCACCTTCCTCTCTAATCCTTACAACAGTGTGTGAGAGTATGCAACGATCACTCACTAAGCCCTTCCCTTCTGGAAACCAAAGCTGTACTTTTTTTTTTAAACCATGATTAGTAAAGTCAAGGGGGAAAAACTGCTAACTCGCATGGAAAAGCATAGTTTCCTAAGATGCATCCGATACTCTGGCACGTTAGGCATGTGTTTTGAACACAGAAGATTGAAGGAAAGGGTGAAATAAACGAGAAATAAACGCACATCATGTGCCTCGTGTGTGTGTGAAACATCAGATTAAAACATTTTCTAGTTGTTTATGTGCATTGTCGTGCACAGCAAGTCCAGTTGTAGCCAAGTGTCCTTTTTCCTGAGAACAGCATTTATCCCGTTTTGCTAGATTAAACCATTGAAATATTTCATCCTTGTGGATCCGGAGCCTATCACCGAGCATGAGGTGGGAATACACCCTGAATGTGATCCTGGATGGAATGAGGAAACCCACGAAGACTCAGGGAGAACATTCACAGACCCTGGAGCGCTGAGGCAGCAACTACACTACCTACGCCACCATTAAAACAGTTCTGCTGAATAATGTGCCTTTTTTTGTCAACGCTGGTATGATTATTTGGAGACATGGTGCAGACAGGTAACAATTTCAGTGAAAATATGGTGGCTGATATGCTGCAGGTGGCATTTTGTCATGATTTGGGTCTGCTTGTCAACTTTGATGGAATTTTTGAGCGGAAACTGCAAAGTTTTGCTGAAAGATCACCTTTATGTTGAACCATTTCTATTCTGTTGGGAGTGCTCTCGTCCAGGATGACAGTGCCGCAGTCCACAGGGCACAACTGCTCACTGTATGGTTTGATGTAGAGATGGACAGATCGGCGTTCTGTGAGGCTGGAGTCACGTCTTCTGATCTTCTGTTATTCAAGGGGCTAGTCTGCAACACCTCTACTACTACTACTACAATCTACTTAGGCATAGACAACAAACATGGAGGGGCTGTTATCTGGGTAGAAAATGTTGATTCTGTATTGATATATTTTGTTGTACTCTGAAAAGTGTATGAGAATCAATAAAAATTGTTATGAAGTAGAAGTGTTGCATGTATGGACATATAATTCTTAATTTAATGTTCTGCAGAATGGAACAGTCTTGGCCGTCTTTCTTCTCTGTTATCATACACGTACTTTTATTATGAACTTTAAATGTGTAACGTGTAGTTAGAGCTTATCATTCAGTATTGAGACCGTAGCATTTAGGCTAGCTCTTCAGTCAAGCTTTACATGCCCATGGGTATCCTTGAGGATGACAGCAGCCTCTAATATGAGATGAGAAACACACTTGATTTCTTAAGAAACAAACACAATTTCTTCAGACATCAGTTGATTGAAGCTTAGGTAAAACTAACAGACTTACTTTAGTTCAAATTCAATTTAGTAGAGAAAAATTTGATAATATGAAATCTATGAATTCCAATAATCAAACAGGTTTATTAAGGGATCTCTGGTGAAGTCTATATTTCTTTTTTTTTCTTCAGATGTTTAGTACCTTCTTAAAGACAGGTTGATGATAAATCAATAAACTAAGCGTTAAGGCTGGTTACAACACCTCAACCCTTTGACTTAGACCCGTTTTTTTGAAAACTGACTCTTCAGGTTTTTATTTTTACTGGAGAACTAGACATAGTAAAGATGTGGCTAGAGTGCTGCCTAAATTTGCATACCATGACCACTGTTGTTCAAACAAGGCAAGCTGGGTCTCAGTGCAGACAGGGGAAGAGAAAATTTTCATTGTCTGACTCGAGGTTGAATAGATAAATGGCAAAGCCTAACTCTTACCCTCTTGCGACTTTCTTCTCTTCATCTTTACCCGTTCTTCCCATTCATCAGTATTTCTTCCTAGAATGCGTCTGCTTTTATGACCGTGAAAGTTCTTAGTCAGGTCTAGACTGGCTCAGTAATGCATTGCATACCAGAAGATCAGCTGGGAGTAGATGCTTGGGTTCATTTATAGCCATGGCCTTGCATCTCTGCATATCTGCCTGGCAACTCTATGCACATCACATTTTTTTTTTTATGCATGTGCACAGTACACACACATGCTATACACCCTGTCTTCATCTGGCTCGTCATGCCTAACATACTTCACACGCCCCCTTTGTCCAGCTACTTGCACATCACCCTGTTCAATGTGCAATTTACTATACAGCCAGAAATTTCACGCTGACGCATTTGTTTTCTGTTAAGTGCGTAAATGTCTTTGCAGTTATTTTAACACACTCTATATCACTTCACACTTTTTAAACCCAAAGGCCTACTCACATGTTTGCACAGTCAGAAGAGAGACCTTTTTAAGTTCATAGTTTTTTATAGTGACTAATTTTTCTTTTCTATTTACCCAATAGGGCCTCGTCTCCAATCTATGGAAAAAGTGGGAAGGATGTGGAGCAACCTTAGAAGCAGATGTCAAACCTTCTTTAACACTAGTGACTCAGAAGCAAGTGTATGGAATATGGATATGGATCGCGTCCATTGTGTGGTGGACATAGGTACACCTTCTCATGGAGCACACACAGGTGAGGATGATCAGGGCCCTGCTCCTTCACAGGTTACTTTAGGAGGCGGGGGACATAGAGGCCACAACTGCGTGGCAGATAGCCCCCAATTTGTTGAGATCACAATTGACAAAGAAAGTGACGATACACGAAGGGTCCCACTTGTGCGTAGAGATTCGTATTCCCGGCATGCTCCTTGGGGAGGTAAGAAGAAACACTCTTGCTCCACTAAGACACAGAGCTCCTTGGAGGGAGACAGGCGGACAGGACGATCGAGAGGCGGCTCGAGCAGGCGGGAACGTTGCTATGGGTCCAGCTCCATCCAAGAAGTGGGTGATTGTGGAGGAGGGGGAAGTGTGCGGAGCTTAAGCGCTCGTTCTGTCCGGCAGCGGCTGAAGGACACTGTAGGCTTATGCTTGCCCCTGCCATCACCCCGCCGCCTTCGGTCGACCAAGAGCCAGGTTTCCTCCAAGCGCAAGATCCACATAACAGAGCTGATGCTGGAAACTTGCCCATTTCCACCGGGCTCTGATCTGGCCAACAAGTGGCATCTCATCAAGCAGCACACAGCACCAGTCAGCCCACATTCCTCCACTGCAATGCTGGACGCTTTTGACTCAACACGTCCCTCCCCAGAAGATGAGGAGGAGAGACTCCGTGAACGACGTAGATTAAGTATAGAGGAAGGTGTTGACCCTCCTCCAAATGCACGGATTCACACACTGGAGGCCACATCACAGAGAGCTACACTTTATAAACTGGGACCAAAGATGGCTCCCTGTCTTGGAGAAGGACATGGGGAGGTCAAAAGTTCGGGGGCTGGAACAGTGGGCTTGTCTGGGATAATGGCCCAAGTTGGGGCGAGCATGGCAGTGCCATCCCAGCCTGCTGACTGTGATTCTGAGGAGGACTCGACCACTCTGTGTTTACAGGCACGGAGGCCTAAGCAGAGACATGCTTCTGGAGATGGGCATTCCTCCAGACAGCAAGGACCCTGGAAGGTTCACACACAGATTGACTTTATCCATTGCTTGGTGCCTGATCTACTGGCCATCACAGCACTTCCTTGCTATTGGGGAGTAATGGATCGCTACCAGGCAGAGGCACTGTTGGATGGCCGACCAGAGGGCACCTTTTTACTACGTGACTCTGCCCAGGAGGACTATTTATTTTCTGTCAGTTTCCGCCGATACAACCGTTCTTTACACGCACGCATTGAACAGTGGAACCACAATTTTAGCTTTGATGCACATGACCCCTGTGTCTTCCACTCTTCAACAGTCACAGGTTTGTTGGAGCATTACAAAGACCCAAGCTCCTGTATGTTTTTTGAGCCATTGCTCACAGTCCCCCTACACAGGACCTTTCCTTTCAGCCTGCAGCATCTGGCGCGTTCTGCCATCTGCAGTCAGACCACCTATGATGGCATTGGTGCCCTGCCACTGCCACCAGCTATGCAGGATTTCCTAAAGGAGTATCACTATAAACAGAAAGTGCGTGTTCGCTGGCTAGAAAGAGAACCAGCTTTCAAGGTCAAATAAGCCCTGGGTCTAAGGCTGATATAGGCATGATTATTGAAGGCAAGAGTTTCTGCCAATAGTGTTGGATCAGATCAACACAAAGCTTTAGGCATATGGCATATATACATTTTTTTTTATAGTAAATACTTGGAATATGTGGTTGGTAATAAATCAGTATGTGCTATCTGACAAACATGTTTATTTGCTGATCAGGACTGGATGGAAATGGTTTATTCCTCACTGCTCAGTTTCTTTTATGATGGCTAACGGATATGCTTCAGCCTGTTTGCTAAAATGTCTGCATAATGCTACATTCTCTCTCCCATTTTACCTTATAATGGTCCCAGGACATTTACTATTAAAATGGAAAAACAACCTAGATAAATGCTTTTTTTGTTTGTTTGTTTTTTTTTTACATTCCTTAAAACTAATATTTAGACGTATAGAACAAGATTTATTACATTAATCATGGTTAATTTACCAGTAACAAAACCATAAGGTATTAACCATACCTTATAGACAGGTTAGGCTTATAGTCAGGTTTTATGAGGCAGCGTTAACACTGGTCAGCAACTTTTAACACTGGGCGTGTCTTTTTAATGCCTAGCACAAAAGTACCAGGAAATTACCAGTAAGAAATATTTCCTGTTATCCACCAGCTACACAGAGAGGACATCGAAATACACAGACATGTGTGATGTGCTATATGGCAGAGGCTGCATTGTAAACTCTCAGCACACTCACCATATAAAAATGGCCCATTTCTGTGTTTCTTTTTGTGAGTAAGGGGCAAACAGGCACCTTTTGAGCATGTTTAATTTAGACATATGCAGTATCAGATCATGAGTCTTATTACTTCAACCCTACATGGGTTCATAAGAGTCTGTCACTGTCTACTCTCAAACTGTATACTGGTGGTCTGTGTTTCACACTGATCTACGTTGTCTAGTTAGTCCTTTTTTAAATTGTTAAATTTTCCTGTGGTTTTATGGGGAAGAAATAAGTTATATTTGAGGCTTGTACCTTCAACCTCACTATGACTGTCTTCACTGTAGACACAGCATATAAAGATGCCATTTGTACACTTTGTTATTAGTATTAATGGCCTGTTTCTTTTTTTCTTATCAATTGTGGTTAGTTCCACTTACATTGCACTTTTACCCATTGTGGAACATATTACATCAGTATGCTTCCTGTCATATTTTTGTGTGCACTAAAGAGTGATATTCATATAACACTGTAACAAATGATGGCTTAGCTAACTCTTTTAATCATAAAGCCTAAGGGCGCTTTCACAACTAATAGTCTGTTTGCTGAGTCCAAATTAGTGTGAATTTGATATATTTGGTTCGTTTAACAATGCACATAAATGAACTGACCCAAAAAGCAAAAACACTTTGGCCAAGGGGCATGTATGTCTGAAAAGTTACTTGTAAAACTCTTTCATTCATTGGTCAGAAATAGGGAAGTGCATGTACGAATCACAAAAATCACTTGAGCATGGAGAACACTGAGACGGAGGTAAATAAACATTTGGCTAATTATACAAATAACATTTTGTCTGTCACATAAAGCATTAGCAGCTTGCATCTGCAAAAACAAAATGTTACCTGCAACCCATAATACACAGCATGTTTGGTTTTCTTCCTGCAGTCGGGTCCATTCAGGGTTTCTCACTGCAGTCAAAACGTACTAGAGTTCATTGGAAATCTCCTAACTCGGACGTGTCAGACAGGTTGTTCTGGTCCAAACCTGAGTGTGATTGCTGTGGTCTCACTCTCACTGCTTAAGTGAACCTTACAGAGGGGGAAAATACACTAGTGCTCGATTGAAACAGACTAAATGCTGAGTTACGTGAAAGCATCCTTAGATTAAATAGTAGGAAAGTTTAACGAATATTTTTGATATAGGACAAATATAGGCCAACTTAAAGTCAAGTCTTCAGTTTAGTGTTATAAGACTTACTAGTATATTAATATGGAAAGCTGCTCAGGTCAACTCAGAGTTTATCTTATGCATAATACTGTGCTACAATAGAAGTGATTGGTTAGTGTTTGTGTTTTTGAGGGTCATCGACCAAAGGTGTGTTTGTGAGCTTTACCTGGCTGTATTTGAGAGGTTTCCAACATGCCTCGCTAATATTTTAACCAATGCAACGTTTCAAAACTGGGTAAATGTGTTGTATTTAATACGCTTTTATTGCATCTGGAAGTGTCTGCAGGAACCTGATTTATGGATGAAAAACAGGATTTAAGGCCTTTATACCTTCAATGACTGACCTCACTGACTCCACACACACAAAAAAAAATCTGTTACAGTTGTGTTGTGTGTGTGCTGAAAATTAGAAGGACTTTAATTTAATAAGGTGTTGATTTATTGCAAGTTAGTCCCTAAATTCTTAATGACAACCTGTGCCTTATTCCTTCCGTCTCCTGCTTTCACACTCAGGTTTTGTACTTTAGAACGATGTGGCCTGATCATACACACACATGGGTCTTTCTGTGCTACCACTCAGCAAATGAGCCTCTCCTGGCAGAGTTGCACCCTGCCCTGCCCTACAGGCACTAATCACAGACTAAATTTACTAACCTAGCCTCTAAATTTACCACCTGCTAAAAGGACCAGTCTGTGTTTCTTGATGGGCTCTATGAAAATATAGAGTAGAGGGACTTTTTTTACCCTTCCTCCCCAGTCCAACCACATCCTCAGCATCACCGTCTTTTTCGGATATGTTGAGCTGAAAGCAGAAATGTTTATGTAGTCTGCCTGGCTTCCACACTGTTTGGGCGCTATGCTAAAGTTAGCATTAGCAAGAGGTTAACACAGGGCTCCATTGAAACATTTTGAGCACCCTATTGTCTTGCTGTCGTCAGCAAGTTAAAAACCTCAATTAGCCATTATTTGGTTAAGGGTTGAAACAGTATGTTTAATGGCCAGTGGCCATTGGATATATGGATCACACCCTGTTTTCAGGCATTGTTAGCTGATTTTGAAATAGTCTAAGATGGTGAGTCAAGGTGACACAAAGTTGTTGTTTTTTTAAAGTCGCTTTTTAAGTGTGCCTCGAAATTATGATCTAAAACTGTGGGGTTTTCTGTATGGAATGACTCGTATAATCTGAAAGCAGCTTCTCTGTACTGGGGAAACTGTTCATACACTTTGTTCCCTATGGGAAAGTTGCATGTGTCAGACATAGCAGTGCCACATGTTGCCCATATGAACTGTAAAGCAGGCTTTGTGCCATGATTACAGAAAAATAAGGGACGTCGGTTCTCTGCTTTCATCACAAACATGCCTATATAATGTTCTATTTTGCCCTATAAAATGAGGCCTAGATGTTTTTGTTGGTATGAGATTTAAACAGGAATAACTTTTAGGATTGACTATAAGTACTACATAGAGGAGGAACATGGTCTCTAGAAAGTCTCAGCCAACCCTTACCTTTGATCTTAGATTAACTTTAGCTTGCTTTATATATGTATGTGTTTGTGTGTGTGTGTGTGTGTGTGTGTATGTATATGTGAGATAGATATATATATATATATATATATATATATATATATATATATATATATAGCGTGTGTGCGCGCTAAGCTCTGACCTTACAGACTTTGTATTTGTACTTTTAGAATTAGTGTCAAGAGAGTTGTGTAATACTTTTATGCAAACACATTAACAAGATAATTATGTTTACATAACTCTTCTCCCTAATATGCAATGAGTGTGATGTAACCGTGGTTCGCTATAGTGTCACTTTAGTGCTCTACATGCACATTTGTTGCTGTATGAATGCAGGCGACAGGGCATGCTGAAAGGGCTTGACAATGATGGGCACTAATGGTTGTCATTGTGCATCCCAGAATGCTTTATATGTCCTGACCAATCACAGTGTCCGTATCAAAAGACACAGGCTGGAGGAGCTCTCATCCGACAAATATAGACTAACTCTAATTATATGCCTTCTTTTCTTTTATTCTTTTTTTCTATCCATCAGCTGGATAAAATTGGAGTGTTTCAATGATGACGTGTCTGTGTTTACTCCCTGACTTTATTTGCTTTCTACTTTCATGCTTGTCTTTTGCATAACTTCAGTTTTTAAAAGCCAATGAATACAATGCTTGTAGTTGTCATTATTGGTGCGTCGCGAATGCTTCATTGTCTTAATATTACCAATAAAATCATCAAGTGTATTCCATGCAGTGAAACGAGACACATTTATTGAATCTCTTTTGAGTATCTGTCTTTTTCCTCTCTTTTAAATTATTTACAGATATGGATTCATTACTAGGTCAGGCATTTTGCCAGTGTCCCAACTGTCTCAGACCAAGCACAGTGAAACGTTCTTTCTATTTATTAATTTCTTTGGTTCTAAAGTGAATTCAATATTTTCTCAGCAAGGTATCTTCAGAGCACTTCTGGTCCAAGGACAAGCATCTGAGCTGGTTTAAGATGTGTGGTCTTCTATTATTTGTAAATGGTGTTAATGATCAATTTCACAACAGTTATAAGCTTAGAATTAAATTTCTGCTTCTGACCTGCAGATATATATTCCTTTATTTAGACTCACATTTCATGACTGATAGTGAGATCCATAACTGGAATTCTAGTTACGGATAAACACAGCATACAAAATTTCAGCTTGATTGGACTTATGGTTCATGAGAGACAATTATCTGAAAATAGCTCCACCTCCTCTGTATGGCCATGCCTCAAACCTTGCTTGTGACCTCAGAATCTTGTCCTGTATATGCTTTATGCCTTTCGTGTTTTGCGTGAATCCTTACAACCAATTGTGAGTTACTGCTGTTTGAGTAAATTAGACTCTGGCTCCCTAGAATAGATTGGCAGCCATATTATTTAGAAACCATATTATTTAAAAACACATTTTTGAGAATTATTGACATTCACTCTCTTTGACACCACAATCATGAAGACGGGTCAAATGTTATAGGAATAGTTCGCAAAAGAAGGTTTCACATATTGTGTAAAATAGCATTGGATTTGGGGAATCTGTTTGTAGGAAATACAGTTCAGGAGTTATGAGCCAAACATTAATACCCTGCACTGTAACACCACCAGTTGGCCACCTTGCTTGCGTAATTAGCATGAGGGAAATTTATTGACCAAGTGTCTTGACTCTGTGACTTACGGTTTGGTTTGCAAGATACTTTTTAGGGTAGAAAATGAAGATTGAAAAACCAAACCTAAACAATAAGGGTTCATCATAATAAAATGTCTTTAACACTGTTTAATGGTGGCAAATTTTATTTCAACAAAGATACTGCATTGCTGCCACTTCCTTTAATACACTAGTACCTAATACCTAATGGTTTACGCTTTGGTTAGTGATGCCTATACCTCAGTACCATGTGATATATCAGGTACAATTTATCAAGTCAATCATGCAGAGCAAACTGTCTCTCAATGTTAAAGGTCAGAGTATCATTGCTCTCCTGAATTCCTCTTATACTATCCATGGTCCAATACCCCATCCCGAACAACAAACAAATGAACCCAAATCATATTCACTGCATATACATACTCCACTCATACCACCACATATCACCCTCAACCACTGCAGGATAAACTAGAGCGGGAAAACCTGCTGCGACTCTCACTTTGGATGACTTCCAAGTCTTTGGCAGCAAAGAGAGAGATGACCTCTCACTCACCTCGTCTTTAACACGTGCACTCGTGCACACACACAGACTCCCATCTATATTTCATACCAGAAATATATCCCCCAGACAGTACTTTACACCCACTGTGGACAACTGCAGGCAGAAGCTGGGTGGAGGAGGGAGGGGCCCGGTCATAAATCAAACTTGGCATCTTCTTTATTGAAAAATGTGATTAGCCATTGCATGAAATATTAATGTAAGGATTATACAAACTGATATTTGCATAAAGATACAGTGTAATATTGATTAATATTCATTCATTATAGTAAATGTGGCTATATTATGTAATGAATTTCTCATCAGAAACTTTTGGAGCTATTCTGTGCGTGAAAACTCATCTATCGAACTATTCTTGAATTCAAGCCCCAATATTCATTCATTCATTCATTCATCTCCAGTAATCCTGGTCAGGGTCATGGTGGACCCAGAAACACTGGGCCTGAGGTAGGATACACCCTCACTACACACTTGTTCACATCTATGGGCAATCCAGCATAGCCAATCCACTTACATTCATGTTTTTGGGAGGTAGGAGGAAACCAGAGAACCCGAAGGGACAGGAAGAGCCACATGGACACAGGGAGAATATAAGCATAGACATTTGAGTGACATTAATTTTATATCATTTGGTTAATAGGTGTCTAATAAATATGGGCAAAATGCCCTCAGGCTTCCTTGTTTTATCCTCTATGCTTTTCACTAGCCTTCTCCATGTACTGGATCATTGCTGTTTGGCTGGCCTTCCAATAAACTCTGGGCCTGCAAGCTCTGTTCTCACTCACCTCCTGCCTCCAGCCGGCTCTGGAAAGTTTTCCTCAGTCTGAATGCTGGCACTGAGTTTCCACTCTATATACATGTTTATGAAGTCCTGACAAAATCCTTCCCCTTCAGCCTCTCCCTCTCTCCTTCACTTCCTCTCTCCCTCCCTCAGGGACCTGACAGCCCGGTGTTTAATTTCAGCTCTCTTCCCCAATAACGACTTTTTCGAGCTCTGTAGGCTCTGTAATTGAGTTGTGTGTTGACCATTTTGTGAAGTTCTGTGACATCTGTAGACAACAGCATGGACAGACATGAGACAGACATTCTATGTTTGAGCAACTGGAGAACTCTGTTACCCCTGTAATGGGATTTAGGTCAACTTTTGTAGCCTCTGTTTGGGTTTTAATGGACTCTTTTATTGAAGTGTATAGGTCTAGGGAATAAAACTTGTTGGGCTCCATCACAAAATCTATTTAGCACTCTTATTGTGCAAATTGTGCTGGTGAGGTGTTACCTCTAGTCAGGATTTGTGTGGTGAGTGATCAAACTGTGGTATCAGTCCAAGGGTGGAGCATGCCATTGCTATTCTGCACAAGTTAATTCTGTGCATGTGCATCTTGGAAATCTTAAGTTGAATGTTAGGAGTTTTAGCCAGAGTTTAAAATCTATGATTCATTAAATACACATTGGGAGATTTTATTGCTTTCATTAACAGGATGTAGCCATCTTGTAAATTTCTCACTGGATGCACTTCATGCTTCAGAGTGTAGTGCTTACGAGGCAAACCAAGGCAAAGTCTTTAGGCCAAATTTTCTTCTCACAAAAACTGACTACATGATCACAATTCCCAGAAACCCACTAGTATCAGTATGCAATGAAGAGCATTTTCCCACAGTTCCACTTTCATGCTTACCTTTAAATCTGTTTGAGTTTGATTGTGAGCTCTGGAGTTTGCAGGTTCTCCCCATGCTGCGGGGGTTTCCTCCGGCTATTCCAGTTTCATCCATCAGTCAAAGACATGCATTGTAGGCTGATTGGCAAAACAAAGTGTCCGTAGTGTATGAATGGGTGTGTGAACGTGTATGTGATTGTGCTGTGATGGATTGTCACCCTGTAGGATAAGCGGTATAGAAAATGGATGGATGGATTCTGAGCTCCTTTGTTGTGAATGTATGTGATACTGTGTGTGTGTGTGTGTGTGTGTGTGTGTGTTTGTGTGTGTATGTGTTTGTGTGTGTCCATGGTGCCTTGCGATTAACTGTTTTCCCATCTAGAGTGTATTCCCACCTCACACCTGTTCCCGGGATAGTCTCCAGATCCACTGCAACCCTGATCAGGATAATGCAGTTACTGTAGGTAAAGTAAGTGAGTTCTATAAGTGCAGCATTCACTGCTATAGTCTAAGGGTTCAGTCAGCTCTACAGATGAAAAGGTTATGAAAAAAGCTATGAAATATTTAGAAAATGAATTAGCTGGAAATGCAAGAAATATAATTTTAACTTAATTTCACGTAATTCATATAAGATGCTCTGCGATGGATTGCCACCCTGTCCAGGGTGTATCCCGCCTTGTGCCCCATGCTCCTTGGGATAGTTTCCAGGTTTCCCCGTGACCCTGAATGAAGGATAAGCAGTATAGAAGATGGATGGATGGATTCATTTATAATTTAAAAAAAAAAAGACTTTAACAAGAATACATTTTTAACCACAACTACTTATCACAATTATAAGCACTCCGTTGTTTAGTACATAACAGAACTGAGTTTTGTCACATCAATACTTGGTGTGGCTGGAGAATACAGAGCAAGGAATCTGAGACCACGATCTCTATAGTGAATCTTGATATCCAGGGTCATTGGTCCTCTCTTGTGCACTCTCCTGTTCAGCTCTCTGCACTGTTTTCGTTACAGTTTAAGTCAGGGGCCTGCGGTGTCAAATTTTTGATTTTTTGATTTTGTAGTCATTGAACCATTTTTGTGTGGATTTGGAAGCATGTTCATTATCCTGCTGGAAGATCCAACCATGACATGTGTAGTAGCCTCTTTGCAGCTGCCGCCAGATTTTAATTTAAAATCTCATACGTCTCCTCGAGCATGTCTTGATGCCATGTATCCTAACAAGGTTCACAAGACATTTGGACATAAAACAGCCTAACAATGTCTCATGATCTCCACTATACATAACAGTGGGGATTTGGTTCTTCTCTCTATAACCATCCTTATATTCACACCAAACCCATTTTTATGTCATCTTAGCATATATCCTGGCTCATGTCAAAGTTCCAGTAGTGTCGAGCAAAATCCCAGCCCATGTTTATGGTTAGACGAAAAGAAAAGTCTTTCTTGTGGGAATGGCTTCCAAACATTTTTGTTGGCGTTGAGGTGGCAAATGATTGTAGATTCGGAGATTTGTTGACCTTAAAATGCTATCATCTTCCGAAAATGTTTGCGTCTCTTATTATTGTCCTCACTGTGTATTGGGGAAAATACACCCGTGTCCTCTTCCAGGCAGGTTCCTTCCAGCTTTATATCTTTTGAAACTTCCTAATAATTGCCCTAAAAGTGAATATGGGCATTTTCAGTGTAGATTTATTTTATTTATTTATTTATTTATTTAGATCCATTGACTTATTTATGAAGATCAGAACAGATTTTTTTGTCTCATTTGCTTTATGTATACTATAATCTTCCGCATTTTAACAACAGACTAAGGGAGTTCCTTCTTGGTGTCCTCAGTGAAAGAGGACATTACGGATGACCCCGTAAGAGTTCCTAAACACTCCAAGTGAAGTTAAAATAAATTAATTACACGTTAATGGCTTACATTTAGTTCATTGTCATAACTAAAGTTTAGCTTTCCTCTCAAACTGTTATTGTGCGATTTAAGCTAATAGGCCACAAATCTGTTTTTTCATAGACGTTGTTACCCATCTTTACTAAGGGTGCCAGTAATTCTGCAGGTGACTGTATAATAAAATATAGTTGTTGCAAAATGTAGAGACAGTCTATAGAATAAAGTTTGACTCATAAGAGCAATCATGCACTTCGATTGCAACTCTAAGAGTACAGGAATTGTTTGTTGTTTTTTTTTTTTTCACTTGCGGTGCTCTTTCCCAGATGGATGAATCAAAAAAGGGTGACCACTGAGTGGTCCTGGCTGATTTCATCCCTGTCTTAAATCTCCCAAAGCGCTGAAGGGGGTCCAGGACCAAACCATCTTTTGCTCTTGGGGAAGGGGGGGTGGTGTCTTTCAGGCTCGCACAGATGTCTGGGTAGCTCTTGCCAGGATTTCAGCTCTTGGGACAGAATGTGGTTACTTAACCAATATTTTCAGTGAATTTTTGAAGGGTGTCAAATGGACATATGTTTCTAGGTCCAAATGAGTTTTGGAGCTTTTTGACAGATTTCCCTTCATTCATATGAATTTGAATTCAAACCCAATTTCAGACTTTTAGACACTGATGGATTGATCCCATCCAGGATGCAATCTGCCTCATACCTGGTGTTCCTGGGATAGTCTCTGGATCCACTGCGACCCTGATAAGAATAAGTTCTTAGTTATTGTAAGTGAGACACACTGTAATGTGTGTTAAATCGAGTGAATCTTGGCCCTTTTTTAAGGCCAGAATATTCTTTTTTAATCTCAGAGAAAATGAATGTGTGAGCACACACCCATTTCTGTGTTTACCTTTTGGTCCTAATTACTGATATGTCTACTAAGGACGTACTGTGTGACTGAGGCTCTGGATAGAAGCTGCCTTCTTGTACTAATCATAGAAGCAACCCTAGCTTTAACCATTATTTAAGAAATTTGAAAACCGTTCTCCAATCAGCACATGATCTCAAGGACGCCTTCTGCCCACACTGGGGACTGGGATTGCCTTCACCACGGCCCAGCTCCATAAAGTTCTGCATTGCACCAGCAGCAGGAAATGACCAAACCCTGACTGTGGGCTAAAAATAAGGTTTGTTGTTAGAGGAGGATAGGACCAGGAAGGCGGCAAAGTACAGCAAATATTATTGCCATTTAACTGCTGGCCTGCCACAACCCTGAAGTAGAAAACAAAAAAGCAGAATGGAGGGGATACAGAGAGAAGTGCCCCAAGATCTAGATATCTGACCAAGCAAACCACCGAAAGCGAGGGCCAGGGAAGGAAAAAGTGAGTACGCAGAGTAAGACAGGAGCTGCCTTTCTCACTTCAATATACGGAACAAGACAGACACAAAACTGATAATCTAATTATATTCTCAAACAAGAGTTTGAGAATGCTGACTGAAATACTGTCTGTGTTTTCTTCTTCTTTTTCTGAGTGTCTTCTTCGCCTTTTCTATTGTTAAAAAGGGGAAAAGGAAAAATTTAGCCAAGCTGTAATGTTGGCACTGGACCCAAATCACTGCCCCCTCCTCGTTCTTTGGCAAACTCAACGCTGTCTGGCAGTGTGCAGTGCTGAGCTAAGAATGGAGCACTCCGTCGCCTCACGCAATGCGGTGTTCTGAAATTTCCTGCAGTAAAAGCCTGATTGGGAAGACACCCGTTAAAAATGTGAGGAAAGAGCTCCAGGCACGAGAGCGCGAGGGAGGGAGGGAGGGAGAGAAAGAGAGTGTGTGAGTGAAAGTAAAGGTAAAATACAAAGAGGTGAAAGAACAAAAATCATAGTGGCATGTGCAAATAAAAAACATAATTCAAAAAAGTTCACTTCCATTTCTCCCCCCGCCTCCTCTCCTCTTTTCTCAAACCCTGTTTTTATTTAAACTGTGGCAAGGCTCCCTCTTGCCATGTTTCCCAAACCAAAAGCTATTTCCTGATTTACTCCCTCTTTTATATAATTATTCCACAATCTTATGTTTTCTTTTTTTTCTCCCTCAGCTTTCTTTTACAGTGCTACATGTTTTCATTTTAAAGCGACATCATGGCCTCTTTAGGGCAGAAGCTCTTTTTGTGGCCTGGCATTCATCCACAGAGGTCAAAGTTCACAAGGCATTTAGGAGAACAGAGAAAGGAAAATATCTGAGGAAATTTAGGTTTATTTAGAAATGCTTATACATATTCTAAAAGAAGTGCAGTATCCTCAACTCTAACATCAAACAGATGTTGGACTAATTTGTGTAAATGTAATGGGCTGATGCTATGTTCTGCTATGAATTATTTGAGCTGTGGTAGATTCGTGGTTCACATTGTGCAGAAAGCTGTTGGACCCTAGAATAAGGTTTATTAATATATTCTTGGATTCTGTTCTTTCTCTACTGGAAGTAGCTTTGAATAAAAGCGTATGCCAAACATTTAGATGTAGTTCCTTAGTAAGAGAACTTTTTTTCTTATTTTTTTTTACCCATTTACTATCAATTCATAAGGTAGTCAAAATCTGGACATCAGAGACAACATACCCACTTCGTTTTACTCCATTTTACGTAACTTCATACAGGTTTTGAAATCCAGAGTCAGGTTTTTCTATAATACAGGAAGTTGTGTATATACTGAGTAGAATTATGATGTGTTGCTCTGTCACTGCATAACTCCACAAGTTTGTTTATAAACTGTACGTCACAGATATTGGCTCTAGAATCCTATCATACCACAGCTTTCCCAGTTACAGCCATGACTCTGAAGCTAGCACTCCTTCACTTCGTCTACTAGACTCCTAAGGCTATGGGTTCAATACAAGTGATTCATTCATGCCATGTGAAGCAGGACACTTCTGTTAAGAAAAGAGGTTTTGGGGCTCCTGACAGGAAAAAACATTCACCTTGTTGTCAGGAGATCGCAAGTTCCAATTCCAATATTGCCTCAGCCATCATCTGTGATTGGGAGTCCAAGTGAGCAAACCTGCCCCTGCTCTCTGGGATGGGACGGATGGATGATGTTACTTCCTTTCATCTGCCCCTGACGTAGCATGAGTAACAGTTCAAAAGGATGCGATGACTGGCTTCATGTGTCTTGGATGAAGCTGTCATTTGATACGGTACAGTTAGCTAGTGGGTGGGAATTGTCAAATGACCGAGAAGGGAAAAAAATAGAGGCTTTGACCCAGTCAGCCATCACATGTCTGATTTTCTTTCTGCTAGTCATTTTAGTACATCAAACAGAAGGCCTTATTATGGTCATATGCAAAGCATTTAGTAACCACTTTGAAAATCAGTGGGCTGACGAAGACACAGCCGAACACAGTATTTTATGTGAAACAATGAAAACATGTACATTTTAATTGAAATAATTTGACCTCAAAAAAGTATGTTTATTGTAACCGCCTGTCACAGATGTTTGTGAACCACCAGGGCATAACATTATAAAATTGGAGAGAAAAAAAAAGTGGAAAAAAAAACTTCAAATAGTCCAGCTACAAGGATTCCTTTCTAGATTCATGAGTTTGAGGAGTTATCATTGGGTATAAAGCATTCCATATGTTCATATTTGTAGGTCTTTTGGATCTAAAAATAAAATAAGGTATAATGATATACCCTTAATGGTAAAGATTTATACCTTGATGCACATCCTTCGAAACAAGATACAGTCTTTTATTTTTAAAACAGTGTAGTCCACATCATAATGAACAAACCAAGAAAACAAATTGGTATGAATAACATGCACAGTAGACAAATATTAGCTTATAGCATTACATACCAAAACTGTGAAAAGTAAGGAACAAACCATGACTGTCAGTGATCAGTTATACGCTTTAATTTCTATGTGGTTATTTTATTGAATGACCTACTGTTTATTTGACACGTTTTCTGTATTTTTAAAATATAAAATCTTAGTACGTTTACTTGGGGGTACTTATTATTATGTGTCGAAATTAAGCAGAAGGTTAAGCTTTGGATTGATAAACTTGTTAGGGGGAGCCAAGAAAGTGGATATAGACAATTTACACACCCCTGTTAACATTAAACTAAGATAACTCATGTCAGATTTTTTTTCATCTTTTAATGTGATTATAGCAGCCAAAAAAAAAAGAATTAAAGAAATTGTCTTTTTGGGTATTGATTTCTTCCAAACAAAAATTTCTTTCTTCCAAACAAAAATTATTTCTTCCATACAAAAATGCTCCAGATTATATCAAATTGTGAGGAGAATCTCATGTGCAAAGTCCTCTTTAAGTCATTCCACAAGTTTTTTTTTTTTTATAGGATTTAGATCTGGATTTAGACTGGGCCATGCCATAATGTTGATTTTTCTTCTTTTGTTGAGTTGGATTTGTGCATTGGGTCATTATTCTAATGAAAGGTGAAATCTTTCTTCGTTTGCAGTTTTGTGCTAAAATAGATTGATATTTGGGGATAGGATGATGCTGCCACCACCATGCTTCAGCGTGCATATGGTGTTCTTTGGGTGAAAAGCTGTCTTGTTTTTGTGGCAAACGTATCTTTTATAATTTGGCCCAAAAATTCTACCTTGCTCTCATAAGACCATAACACAATTTGCCACATGGTTTGGGTTGATGTAGGTGGGTTTGGATGTTTTATTGTTGTTTGTTTGTTTGTTTTTTCATGAGAACGGGCTTTGATGTTTCATTTTGTTTTCATATGTTAAACCTTCGATTTGTTTTTTACTTCAGTTCTGTTGGATGTGTATCACATTAAAAGTGGGAAAAGATCACTGGTTGTCAAATATAAAGTATGCCGAAGTATGGAAAATCTGGTGCTAAAAGGACAAATGTTTGTTTTTGTGGGGTGGGTGCTGGGTTGGTGAAAAAGACCAGATGCATCACAGTTATGGCCTTGTGATGATATCTGGTTGATTGATATTTGGCTGGTCATCAGGAGGATAAGTGCCTAAAACTAAACAAAAACAAAGAGGTTAGGGTTATATTTAGTTGAAGGCATGGTATTTATCGTCTGCATTACTAATAATGTCAATGGAAGGTCCTCACAAGAAAAGTAAGACAGCTTAGTGTAACTGTGTGTCTGTGTGTATGTACAGTATGTGTGCAGTGATCTGAGGCATAGGTTATACCGCCAGGTTCTGAGTGCAAAAATATTATAGATCCCCGGTTATTAGCTATTAACAGTGCTCATTTCTGCTTAATTTGAGTCCGTTATGCCAAACCTCAGACAAAGCCCTTCACAATGTAGTGAGCTGACCATGTGAATTCAGTATGCTGGCCATATATCCTGTATACTAATTATTCTTACTGAAATACACAGAAGGCCATGCAGACCAAAGGAACCCTGGTTCTCCTTAAAGCTGGACAGGCTGGACAGTTTTCAGCTTTTACAGTTGTAAATGACTTTTCAGATTGTATTTGTTTAATAAGAATAATAATTGTTTTATGCAAAGCAGACATGCCCACCTTGAGCTACTTTCATTCATTATAAAATGTCCATTTTTCTTGCAGTTTTTATTTATTTATTTAAATTAATTTTTTTTTTCAGTTTCTTCAGAGCTTGTGACTGTAAATTAGTGGGCCTGCCACAACTTCTTTGTTTATTTTCTTTTATTTTGGTCACAAACATAAATTTATCGACTGTGCGTTTGTTTGTTTGTTTTATTTTTATTTATTTATTTATGTATTTATTTTACTGAGAAAGGTGAGCAGGTGAAACATCTTTGTTTACATACTGCAGCTGAAATGTAAGATGTAATTAAAATAGCTCCACCTAGTGGTGAGATTAATGATTTATGGCATTTGGCAGACGGCCCTTATCTAGAGTGACTTATTTCATTTATACAACTGAGGAGGTTAGGGTTTTGCTCAGGGGCCCAGCAGTGGCAGCATGGGATTTGAACTCACGACCTTCTGATCAGCAGTCTGCACAACGTCTTATTATATTATAAAGTACAGCAGATATCCTTACTTTTATTTATTTTGAAGAACTGTTTACCAGGCATTTGACTCTCTGGGCTGCAACATTGTCCTCCGTGGTCCGGCCGGTGGGCTTTCAGATGAATAGCATCATGCTACTGTATATGTGTATGTTTATGCATAAGAAATTCGTCTTGTGTTATTATAATGGATTAATAATCATTATCTCCTTTGTACTTGTAAGCCACACATTAGGCTGATACTGCGAACACTACATTACAGCTAATAGCAGTTGCAAGAGAAGAAGATGCTCTGATGGTATTGTACCTCTGAAGAAGAAGAAGATGCTCTGATGGTGGAGTAGCAAATCTGGATAGGAGACTTCTTCGGTCAGAAGGGCTTATCCACTACAATCTAGACCACTCAATTCTGCATACAATATACAGTATATAAGCTTGTTAACATGTGACTCCGCTGTGTCATCTATAAGCCTTTAAACTGGCCTCTTCTGGAAAGCAAACAGAGCCTGAAATATGAGAGGGAAAGAAAGTGGTGTTTTCTCTACTTGGGACATATTGGCAAAATATTCTCAATCATAAAGTAAATCCTGAGATAGCAATTAAGAGAAACACTGAGGATTGTGTGTGTGTGTTGGGGGTGGGGGGGGGCGTGTTTCTATATTTTGGTGCAGAACAAATGTCCCCACAAGGATAGATATATCAGCTTTTTTTTTTTAAACGAAAACTAAAAACCAAAATATTTTCTTTTGGATACCAAGGGTAGGTTCAGACACAGCAATGATTAGTGGCATTAATAATTGTGAGTGAAAGGTCCTCAGAATGACAGTAAGACAAATGTGTGTGTGTGTGTGTGTGTGTGTGTGTATTGTTGGCAGGTGAGCTTGGCAGGGTGGATTTGCAGAGCTGTTGTCTGGATGCTTATGCGGTCCAGACGGTGGCGGTGTCTTCTTTCCTGCAGGGTCCGTGCGCTGCCTGTGTTATGCATTTACACATGTACAGTAACAGCCCACACATACACACATGCGCTTCACACAGTTGCACATTCTCATTCATTTATATATCCAGGTTCTCTCTCCTTACTGACGTATCATTTTAAACTACGTGAGGCTCATATTCGAACTAGTAGAATGAATATTAGTGTGGCATTACCAATAGCTGTGGGTTGGTGACGCTGTTTGCATCATCAGGTTTTGCACCAGGGATGAGACTTTTTTTTTTAATCCAGTGAAACCTGTAGAGAGAAGATGTCCTTTTGAGTGTACGTAATCCTTCATGAAAACATTGTCAATCTGTCTATCTTCAAGTCTGCACACACAGGTCACCAGTGCAGTATGGGGCAGAAGTGGAGTTAGGTTACATTCCTTCCATCGGGGCTGTGAAGCTGCCAGGCAGGTCACTCCCAGCTCAGTTCCCAACTCAAAACACTTTTCCCCCTCTCTGTCTCTTTCTCCACCCCTTCCTCCTTCCCTCGGCCATCACCATCTCCCCTGCACTCATGCGTGGTGTTGTACGAATTCACGTGTGTGTGTGTGTGTGTGTGTGTGTGTGTGTGTGTGTGTGTGTGTTTGTATGTGTGTGTTTTGTGAGAGAGAGAGAGAGAGAGAGAGAGAGAGAGAGAGAGAGAGAGAAAGAAAGAGAGAGTGCGTGAGAGTGTGTGTATAAATGTGAGAGAATGAATGTGGTTAAATTTTGGCTCTCACAGGCAGAACCTCCACCCAGTACTGTTTGGGTCTGACTCAGAACTTCTTAGACTATTGGAAATTCCCAGAATTCCTTGGGCAGCTTGGCCACAATGTTCTGGGGCTCTGCAGAGTTCAGCCAATCCCCATGATTCTCTGGTGAAGAGATTTGGAGCCTCAGCTAACTCTACCCAGTCTCTCCCTCTCTCTCCTTCTGAAACACACACCCACCCACACATACACACACACACACACATTCTTTGCAGAGGGCACTCCAATTTTGTCACACTGAATTATTTAAAGGTCGTGCGTGATTTGTCTAGTTCATCTTGAAATCCTGCTTATGTTATAGACACGTTTTCAAAATGTCTGGATTCTTGTTCCGTTTTTTACTTCCTGCCTCCATTCCTAAACTCATCCCTCTTTAACCTTACACACTGGAATAATCTGAGATTATTTACATGATAAATATACAAAAACAGCATGTGTAGCTTTACACAGGAAATGCTCAGAGGAATTCATGTGTACAAAAAAAAAAAGAATCTGTTCAATCATGCAGCAAAGCGGGCTTAATTTCACATTCCAGCGGGTCAGAATCAGAAATTTACCAGATGTATAGTACGTGGTAGAATGAAACTGGACTACAAAATCAGTGCAAGAATATACAACACAGGAAACAACATATGACAAATACGTGATGTATACTGTACCACTTACATGTAATGTGGTGATATGGAGTGATAAATACCAAAACTAGACTGGCACATGCGGCTTGGAAGAGTGAAATATTTTGATGGTGAATAAGTAAATAAGTGAGGAAAACAATAGTGCGGACATGGCTGATGGAAGTAAGACAGGCCTGGCTGATGGCACTCCTCACATCCCACTCAGATGACACACAGGCTGCGTCACTTACAGTTAAACTGTGAACAGAGCCGCTCCATTGTGCTAGTCTCCCACCACTTTATTCTGGTTTAGTCCCTCGCCAACAATTTGTTCATGCATCACAAACGTCTATAGTTAACAGTCTTGTATTCATCTCACTGATTATTTATAGAGTGCATGCGACACTGATAATAAAGGACCATTTCACAGTGCATACGAGAAGGACATTGGTGATGTCAATAGACGGTTCATCACAGGCAAAGTAGGGATAAATACATCAAATTAAATTTTCTGTTATAGAAATGGAGCTTTGAGAAAGGACACAGTCTTCTAAGGACATTCATAATCGGTCAATTCAATCTGAGGTAAAATTGTTCAACAATTAGACCATTACTATTCCATGTGTCTTGACCATGTTTAGACTCAATATGGACCACTGGGTTATCTATAACTTACACACACATACACTCAAATGGACAATATGAAGCCCTGAGCGCACCCTACATGGAATAAATGCAATAGCAACTTTCCATCCATCCATTTCTGTACTGCTAATCCTACACAGGCTTGTGGGGAGCCTGGACCCTATCCCAGGGTGACTCGGGGCACAAGGAAGGGACACCCTGGATGGGGTGCCAACCCATCACAGGGCACAATCACACACATTCACACACTATGGACAATTTAGAGATGCCAATCAGCCTACGGTGCATGTCTTTGGACTGGAGGAGGAAACTGGAGTACCCGGAGGAAACTCCCGAAGCACAGGGTGAACATGCAAACTCCATGCACACAGGGCGGAGGCAGGAATCAAACCTCCAACCCCTGAAGTGCGAGGCATACAGGTGCATTTAAAAAAAATTATATCATGGAAAAGTAATTTTTTCCGTAATTTAATTAAAAAGTGGAACTTTCATATATTTTAGATTCGTTACTCATAAAGTGAGATAGATCACGCCTTTTTTTGTTTTAATCTTAATGATTACGGTTTACAGCCCAAGGAAATCAGAAATCCTGTATCTCAAAATATTATAATAAAGAATTTATAATACAGAAACGTAAACCTTCTGAAAAGTATGTTCATTTACTTAGTCGGGGCTCCTTGTGCAGGAATTACTGCATCAATGCGGCGTGGCATGGCGGCAATCAGCCTGTGGCACTGCTGAGGTGTTCTGGAAGCCCAGGTTGCTTTGATGGTGGCCTTCAGCTCATCTGTATTGTTGGGTCTGGTGTCTCTCATAGATTCTCTATGGGTTTCAGGTCAGCCAGTTGGCTGGCCAATCAAGTGCAGTAATACCACGGTCAGTAAACATGTTACTAGAAGTTTTGGCACTGTTTCCTGCTGGAAAAGGAAATGAGCATCTCCATAAAGCTTGTCAGCAGATGGAAGCATGGTGTGCTCTGAAATCTCCTGGTAGATGCTGCATTGATTCTCGACTTGAGAAAACACAGTGGACCAACACCAGCAGATGACATGGCACCACAAATCATCACTGACTGTGGAAACTTCACACTGGACTTCAAGTAACGTGGATTCTGTGCCTCTCCACTCTTCCTCCAGACTCTGGAACCTTGATTTCCAAATGAAATGCAAAGTTTACTTTCATCTTCTCCATGATTGTGGTTGTGTGTAATGAACCAGACTGAGAGATTAAAGGCTCAGGAAACCTTTCCAGAATTCTTTATTCTGATATTTTGACATACTTCATTAATCGAGATTAAAACAAAATATTATAAAGGGAAATATTTCAATTTATGTGTAATGAATCTAGACTATATGAAAGTTCCACATTGTGAATTCAATTACTTTTCCATGATAGTCCATTTTTTTGAGATGCACCTGTACATACAATAGCAACTTAAAACATAACCCTACCCCTGTCCCAGGGAACATCTCCCAAATAAGACAATCTCAGATAGTGTCCTTATTACAGTGTGTTAATCTGTTAATCTCTCTCCAAAAACAATGTAAGGATGGACACAGGCACAACATGTGTATAAGATGAGCTGGAGACAAGTGAAATCTATCACAAACTGGAGATATATGATCGTATACATTAATGAAATAGACACAATGCAAACGTTTGCTCTGTGCCTTACACAGATAGAAGAATTGTGTGTGCATTTGTTTTCTTGATTTCTGTGGGTCCATTGAGTCAGAGTCACTTGATGTTGTTGAGGAACAAGTAGAGTTAGATGGATGGAGAAATTTGTGCATTTTCATTGCTGAACTATGCTACTGCAGCATGTCCGGATAGTGAAAAAGAATAAAATAGCACACATGTGCTTCGTTAAATGTGGCAAGTTCCAAATGCAACTTCCAGAAACATTTCAAAACAGTCGAGAACAAATTGTGCCCTCATAGTTAGGGCAATGTTTATAATATTAATCTGTAAGATAAGTGAATAAAACAGAAGAGGAGGTGAGTTTCTCATACAAATGTATTTGTAAATCAAACAATCTCTCATTAATTTCAGCGCTTGTTAGTGAACCCACCGGGAGGTTTAGACGGATTAATATTTCCTGTTCCTGTTGAAGTCTTATTTCCAGTAGTAACATCGGTAGATAACGTGTTATGATTAAATCTGACAAATATTGTTCTTTTGCTATTTGTTAAGAGGTAGATATTTTCCTGAAGGTTTGGTTAAAATGTTATGTATGGTATTAGTTGGACCAGGAGAGCAGGTAATGAGGGGTGTGATTGCTGAATGATGTCACTGAGGGTGGTCATGGAAAAGCTCAGGTAAGCCCATCGTGTCTCTCCTCATACCTGAAACCCTCAGAAAAGACCAGCTATGGAACCTGCCAAGCCTCATCCACGGTACTCCGACATGTTCTCTGAAGTCATCGTCAGCTCGAGTGCAGGTAAGAATGATTTATTAGAGTGTTTGAATACGATTTTTAAACATGTGCTTTCAAACTTTCTCCGAAGGCTTAAACTTGAACTCAAATCCACCTCTGGTTCTAGACTGACTTGGACCCACCTTGGTTTCTCTTAGTATGCATGAATATACTCCATAATTCCACTGTGCACTGACTGATAAATAAATGTGATGAAAGATTTATGAGCGATCTTACTGTTTTTGTTATATACAGTTTATATTTACACAAATAACATGAATATATGATTCAATGTGTTTATTTTATATTTAGTTATCTATTCAGCCAGTTTAATATTACTGAGGTTGCTGCGTTTATTGCCTTTACGTCCTTTATTTATACTCCGTTAGAAACAGCAATCAGAAAAATACTTAATACTTAAATTAGATTAAGTCCAGTATTGCCTGTCCCTCTACCTCCCATACTGACATTGTGAGAAGAAACCATTGCGTCCAAGTCCTGCGATTTGACAAATTATTCACTTTTTTTTAGCTTTTGTTCACTTAATCTTGTCTCAATCCTTTGGCCTCTGGTATCTCTCTCTCTCACGATATTAAGTTTAAGCAGCAAAGCCTCCAGCCTCTTGGGTTCCTGTCCTTTTGTTAGGAAACGTTAATGCTCTTAAACCCTTTCTCCTTCAGAGAACTGCTATTTGTGAGATACAAACTAAATTCCTCCAAAGTGCATATGGCACTTTGATAAATCTCTTTCCATCTTGTAACTTGAGAGAAATGTGTACACATATATGATACTTTTTTTTTCTTTCAGTAACATCTGTGACACAAAAGTTCAACTTTCCAGATTTTTTCTCTTCACTTTGTTCGATGCAGATGTTCAGAGTCCTCAGAAGAAGGAGTCCTCGGGGCCTGAAAGCAGTGGGGATGTGGCGGGTCGAGTTAGACTACACCCATCTCCATCTCGAAGGAGACATCGAACTACCTTCAGCCATGAACAGCTGGAGCAGCTGGAGTTAGCCTTCAGACACAACCACTACCCTGACATCTACTGCAGAGAGGAGCTGGCTCAGCAAACTAAACTCAATGAGGCCCGCATCCAGGTTAGAGGGTTTCACATTTAACCAAATTCATTGCAATTGCAGTCACGGTGTGTGAGACCCCTTCAGAATAATTGTGTAAAATATTATGTTTTGATCCCTGCTGACATAAGAATAACACATGACAGGAAAACAATCAATGGTGAAGTGGAAGGATGCGACCACCCTGAAGTTGATTATTTTCCAGTAACAGCATGTCCTGAAGTGTTTAATATACTCTTACACCACAGCAAATAGCCAACAGTAACAGTTTCATTTTATTTATTAAATCACTTTCCCCATTTTTGCCTGTACGTCTTGGCTTACTCCTTGTGAAAGGAAGATTTTGTTTGAAGGTCAGCTCACTGCAAATCTCTTATTATGGCTCACTTATGGCTTCTCTATATGATTGTACAGTGCCTTGCGAAAGTATTCGGCTCCCTTGAACTGTTCGACCTTTTGCCACGTTTCAGGCCTCAAACATAAAGATATAAAACTGTAATTTTTTGTGAAGAATCAACAACAGGTGGGACACAAT